>MU224336.1:25986-41036 GCA_018584345.1 Thuja plicata
TGAGGGCCTCCATTTCAAACCTTTGCACTCCATGACTAGAGAGCTATGGATCGATATTTGAGGCCTCATTCTTGAGAAACCTTGGATGGAATGATTCATAGAAGTGTGTCAACATTTTAGCACACAAAAATGAGCCTCAAAAAGGCATTTTATAGCTTGATGGGGCAAGGGCATTAAATGCCTTGTACTTTATCTGACAGAGAAGGCTCCATGCTTCGGGGAACTGAGATACGAGCAACATAATACCACAAAGTATTATAGAACTCAAGGACCTCAGTTCCCAAGAAAAACTAATATTAGAAGGGATGGACTCTGAAGTCTGAGACTCTAGAGGAAAGCAAAGAAAAAGAAGGAAGCAAAGTGAAGGAAAAATCAAAATGGGGGGAACCTAACATTTTCCAGAGGGGAAATATAGGGACGGGTATGTAGGGCATAATAGGGTGATGTATGGATAAAATATTCAAATAGAGTAGATGGAAGTATGTGAGGTTCTTCAATTTGGATAGAGGGAAGAAGGGTGAACTTGTGAGGTCCATTAGATGGTGTTTGGATATTTCTAGGAGGAGAAGATGGGTATTCGAGATAAACAATGTCAATAGGTGGGGGTTTCAATTATGTTAGGAGATGGAAGAGGATCAGTAAGTGTGGGAGGTCGAAGGGAAATGTTAGGTATGGGATGTGGAAGATGAATGACAAGTATAGGAGGTGGAAGAGAAATGATAGGTGTGGGAGATAGAAGAGCAATGAAAGGTGTGGGAGGTGGAAGGGAAATGCTAGGTGTGGGAGGTGGAAGACGAATGACAGGTGTGGGAGGTGGAAGGGAAATGCTAGGTGTGGTATGTGGAAGAGAAATGATAGATTTTGGAGGTGGAAGAGGAATGATAATTGTGGGAAGCAGAAGAAAATGCTAGGCGTGGGAAGTGGAAAATGAATCAGAGGTGTGGGAGGTGGAATAAAACTTTTAGGTCTAGGAGGTAGAAGTGAAACACTAGGCATGGTAACATAGGAGGGAATGAAAGACAGTGGATTTAGACTAGGGATAAAGATAGTAGTTTTTTTGTACAAAGATGTAGATTGGGATATGACCATGGGAGAAGATGGAGGTATGAATGTTGCATGAGATTGATATATGGGTGTGACATAGGAGGGAGGTGTGGATGGATGACATAATGGATTTTACTTGTCAAAGGCATGATAAGGAATACTAGTGGGTATGTATGGATGCATGATGGGGTAATTTGGAGGAATGGTTGGATTTTATAGGATTCCGGAGAAAGCTTGATAAGATTTTCAATGTACTCATCATGATCAACAAGACTCTCATCATCATCAGGATTCAATGAAGTGGAAAAAATGTAGGACAACAAAATCATCGTAATAAAATGGTCACATGATGATTAGTTGATGAGTTAGATAGGAAAAAATGACGAAGATAGATGATAGACTAAAGCTTAAATTAGGATAAATAATAAGCTCAAACTAGGATTTGGAATAAGCTCAAGATAGGAGGAAGGACAAACTCCAAAGAAGATTGAAAGGTGATGAGGGATGAAAAAAATTACTGCTAGCTTGTGATATGAGGTAAAAGGAAGACCTAATGGGAGATGATAATAACAATGTAACATAATATTTAGGGCAACAAATAATGAGGATGTGGAATGGGATGTGAAAGACTTGTCCTAAGACAAAATGATGACTATAGATGGGAAACAATAATGACTCAAAATGAGACTATTATGTGGCACCTTGACACTTAGATGAGAACAATTCCTTTTTTTATGAAGGCATGAAACCATTAGACTAGATAGAAAACTCTTAGGAGGTGATGGTGACTAAAGTTTTTTGTTAAAACAAAATCTCGTAGCAAATCAAAGCAATCTCGTAGGAATAAAAAAAAATCCAGTTGGAATATGACAACAACACAAATATATTGGTAGGAAGAAATATCATACGAAATGTAGGAAATCCTATAGGGGTATGAAAGATTGTATCTTAATGTGAAAGGGCGCAAACCCACTAGTTCTTAAGTCAATCTTATAGGAATTGAATGCAATCCTGCGGGAAGTAAGCTGACATTGACTGCACTAAGTTTACCATTTTTTTACTAGGTTAAATATGTTCCGACCAGAATAAGATGACAATAGTGGTGGAAATCCTGCAGGGGAATAACTCATCAATTTTTGACTGAGTAGTTTTGGAGTTTGACTATGTTTAGGCACATTCTTGTAGGACCATAGAGTGACTACACTAGGGTTTGTAACTGATTGGTTCTGGAAATCCTGTAGGTTCTTAGAGAACACCTGAAGGAACAAATTGGTGATGATTTTGAAATTTTTGGTTGATTTTGGACTGAAAACTGGACTAAGCATTGGTAGATTTTGGTAAACTTTAACTTAGACGTTGTTTTAGAAAAAAGATGATTTCTTATTTTTAGACAAACACAACTAGAAAAAAGAGTGTTTTTATAACCAAACACAAAGAGTACAACCCTAGTTCAGAAAGGGATACTACTTGTTGAGTCCCCAACTAGATAAATCCATATACTTAGAAAAAGTGGACAAGTTGAGATCAAGTGTCACTAGCTCCCCCCACGACACGAGAATCACTTGGTCTCATACTCTGAATAAATAGAATTATTTATGCCTAAATAATGAGAAGTATGTGGTGGGGTGGATTTTGAGGTCCAAACTCTTGCACCAACAAGCATAGGGGTTTTTTACTACTAAAGCATTAGTTTGATGTGGTTTTTTATATGTTTTAGGTGAGATAGGTAGATTTCTTACACAAAAATAGTTTGCATATGTGTATTTTCTACAACAATTATCTTGAATGCAGTTATTGACCTCAGGTAAGGATATAGATGGAGTGGTGCATTTGGATAGTGTGGAAGAGTCAATGTAAATGGAAGGTGACAATGTACAAGTTGCTTGATTGATGGGCATTTGATTGGAGAGCAACTCCCTTAGGTTTTTGCAATATAGAAATAGGTCTCAATCACTTAGTATGGTAATCTCAAATCTATTATACATAAACTTTAGCCACTGGTGGTAAGTGGAGGGAATGACTCATATGACATGAACCCATGGTCAACCGACAAGCATGTTATACCCAAGTTCAAGATCCAATACTTGAAATATTGTATCTTGTATCATTGGTCTGACTCTCATTGGAAGAGTGATGATGTCCTTAGAAGGATGTTCTAAATCATCATAGGATCAAATGATGATACTCTTTGTGTTGATACAACCCTCAAAAAATCACAATACTTCAACTAGATTCATTGTAAAAATATTTACATTGAGTTTACATATATCAAGAAACAACTAATCTTATGCTCATGGACATAGAATTTGGGATGAAAGGGATCATTATGAAAGGGCTCATGTGTGGGAAAATTATGTTCTATAATTATGAAATGGCGAATGGTGGAAAGATGTCCCACCATATCCTAAAACCAATCAACATCTATGTCATTTGGAATAGAGGACTCATGTAAACCTTTGTCAAGGACTTCTCTACAATTTAGCGCTATGCACGATAGTTCAAAGATGAATGTCTATGGGGAGGTTTAATTCAATTAGTTGAGATTGTTGTATTGACTTATGGATGGGATTTGTGACTTGGATGAGGCTCTTTGGATAGTTATTTTGAATCTTTGGGTCATGATGGAAAACTCAAGGTCCTTACCTTTGATAGTGATTGTTGAGTCAATTTTATTGGAATATAGTTGGATATGGTTGATGAGATGGTCATGTGCAATATAATTATAATTGTTTTTGTTGTATTGTCTAGAACTCAGTGCCTTTCCTTTGTCATAACTATGTAGAAAACCTTTTAATACATTACATGGTCCTTGTTTGAAGATCTAGCATTAGTTTCAAACTCTATTTATCCTTGTTTAATGAGATCTTGGATAATGTTCCTAAGTTGATAGCAATTAGAGGTCTTATGTCCTTTGGTATAGTGATATTCATAGAAATCCAGGTTATTCCAAAATGATGGTTTGGAAGGACCTAGTTCATAATGTCACACTTCTGGCAATGTTATGGAACTAGATTGAATCAAATTATTTAGGATTGCCTCGATTGGTTCTATGAGAGGAGTGTATGTACATCATGATGTTTGTTTTCTTGGGGAACGTTATCACTTGTTTATTGCATTGGCCAAATTATCCTCATTGCAAGGTGGGTTTTTCTTTGAATATGAAGCATTAGAGTTAAAAAACCCTTGTATATGTATGATGAGTTGATCTTTATTTATTTATTTGGCATCAAATATGCCATCATTAGTGACATATTTTATGGACCAATATTTTGATGTTTCATAAGACTGGTTGAATGAGTTATTTTTATTAGTCTCTTTGAAAAGTTTAATTTAGTCTTTGGCTATAAGTAACCTTTCACACCTGAGTAACTGTTTAGAAACATTTCAAAAAGTGTCTACTCATTGCAAATGAAGAGCACAAATAACCTCAAGGGTGAAATCTTCTACAAAAATTTGGATCTTATCTCTTCAAGGATATGACATGGAGATTCGCAAGCAAAATTTATCCAACATTGTAATATAGGGGAAAAGATTTCCCCTTTTCTCTACTTGGTCGTGCAAAGATCTGTGATGGTTACCTCATTGACTATGTTGTTGGAATAATTTGAAATGAACTTCTCGGCTAGTTCATTCTATGATTGTAGTTTAGGTGGTAGGAAAAATAACAATTTCATAGAGAAAACACTAAGACTTATTGGGAAGAGGAGAAAGATAAGTATCTTTATGGGAAACCTCTGTGCATGTGGATATAGACATAAGTCCTCTAGTATATGTGTGTCTTCTTTGTGCCACTAGTTTGAAGACTAGACATTTTTTGTTGGCGGTTTTGCATCTGTTGTTCTATTATCTTTGTAGGTGTTAATGGAATGTGTGTGTTGAAAACAAGATTGGGATCCACAAAATGATTTGAACTTTGGTATGAGAGAGCTTAATTTTATGTGTGTGTATATGTTGATAGCCTATGTTTATATGTGATGTAGGTGCATAAGTTGGGTGGAAAGACACTCTGCAAGGCGAAATATGTCAATATAAGGATTGATTGAGAAAAAAGATTCGTTTGAATTGATTGTGATATAGCTCTAACATTTTAACCACTAGGATTCTAATTTGAGAACATCCTTTGAGGGCCAAATTTTGACCATTAGTGTATTGATTTGAAGAGATGTGTTAGGAGTTAATGTTTTGACCAGTTGGGTTCTGATTTGAGGGAAAACCTTGGGAGATAGTATTAGTTTGGACATTTGTGTTGGTAGATCCCAAGGGAATTGATGTGCTTACTTGAAACAACATTTTTTTGTTGTGGTATTCATTGTGGTAGAGAGGGTAATAACATTTGTGTTTGTTTGCAATGTGGTTGAGGATAAATTGGAAATTTGGTTTTCACTAGTTGATGTGAGGTTGGTATTGGTACATGGTGTCACACTAAAGAGATTGGTGTATTAAGTCCCATACAAATTGTTGAATTCATGACATGTGTTGTACTATGGGATGATATACTTGAAGGTATACTAATGGAAACCTAGGAGGGCGATGTTTGCGTAATCCTTGTCGGGTGCTTTTGGGTATCTACTTCCCAAAATAGTGGAGGTGTCAAAACTTGGTGCTAACTTTATCCCATTTTGGGGAAAATAAGTATAAATACCTATTGAGTTACATAGATAATAAGGCATTCATAATAGTGAGGACCCATGGATCTTATTATGCATTGTCTATTTCTTCTTGTGTACAATTTTTTTGGATCCCCAAGGAGAATTCATCATGAGGAGGGAGCAAAGTAGTCTTCTCTCTAGGTGGTCATCATAAACTCATGGGAGTATTAAAGTCCATTGCACTAGTGGGATTAAAATTTGGATCTTGGTTAGGGTTCATTTTCCTTTTTTATTTTTAAAATGAGTAAATGACATCTAGAAATACAATAATGAGACTATACTATGTTTTTGTGATTTTATTTGGAGAAGATTAAGAGATGATGCAACTAAGATGAAAAATTATTGAGACATATTGATTAAAATGACGACTAGGAAATAAAACTATTATTTTTTGTAAATTTTGATTGATTGAAGACAATGCAACTAAGATGAAAAAGATTTGGTACAAATTGACTACAATAACGACTATAAAAGGAACACTTTTTTTTGTGAGTTTGTGATTTTGGGAATTGAGACTATGATGATAAAGTACTATAATGACAACTAGAGAATGACAATGCACGCTAAGTAAATTTTTGAAAAAATGAGAGCGCAACCCTATAAATGAAAACCTATGTGTTTGTAAGGAAAGTGTGAGTTTAAAATAGAATGCAATAATAACTTAAAAGATTCAAATTGAACTAACTCAAACAACATCATTGTACGACATAAAAGAGAAAATGAAAATAATTAGTATGCAAATCTCATATAAACCCCATAGAAGCTCCTTTGTTATTTTGATTTGTCCAAGTGTTATTTGATGTGTGCTCAATGGATGCTCAAACTTCAATAGATAACTAGGTCCCACCAGGTGTGCCAAAACGTGTTCAATCAAAGTGTGAGTTCAAAATAGAATGTAATAATAACTTAAAACATTCAAACTACACTAACTCAAACAACATCATGACAGGACATAGAGAAAATGCAAATAACTAGAATATGCAAACCTCATACAAACCCCATAAAAACTCCATTGTTGTGTAGATTTTTCCAACTGTTATTTGATGTATGCTCAATGATTGCTTAAGATTCAATGGATGAGTATAGATTTTGTCATTATGAAATTATGATTGCAATTTCTTGGAATGTAAATGTTATTGTAAATTTGATGTTGATGGTGGATGATGAAATGGGGAGTGAATCCTCAATTCATAAACTTGGAGATGGAGAAATGGAAGTAGAGATTGAAGGATTATTAAGGGCTAAGATGCACTCAAAAGATAGCACATGGATTATGCTTCTTTAAACTCATATAATGGTGACAAGTATCACTATGGGAGAGATTTATAAGACTTGGAAGAGTGGATTAGATGTCTTAAGGACATTTATTGCCTCACATTCCAAAGGACACTTTGGAAAACATGAGAGGATTTTGGGAGATAAAAAATGAATTTGAAAAAAACTTTTGAGGGGACAAGTGTGCAAGAGACTCATGCGGGTCCTTACACATTTGGTTGGGCATTGGGATTGATAAGGCATGTGGTTGTCTTTTGGGAATAATCTCCTTGATTAGGAATGTGCAAATGATTAGGAACATGAGTAGGTGGGAGATTAGGATTAATTAGTGGGAAAGTTGGATGGGTAGGTTGGAATACTTGGTTAGTTAGGTAGAGGGTAGGGTAGGTGAGGATTAAAATAAAGATCCATACACTCAAATAGAATTGGATAGAAATATTTAATTCAAAGTGGAGGATATTAGGATATATGAATTAATTAAAACAAATAACTGTATTTGTTTGAATTAATAAAAAAGGAGGATTAATTAATTAAATGGTTATGGTTACCATTTTAATTAATTGGACTATAGCTAATTAATTGAATTAATTTGGTTAGAAGGCTAATATTAACTAATTAAATAATACAAAATTATTTCATTAATAATGAAAAGAAGGGATAAATTTAATTATAATTGTTAATCAAAGTTAGGTGTCTACACTAAGTATTTGAAAGGGGAACATTAAACCACATAGAACAAGATGATGTAATGGAAATTGACAAAGACTCACCATTCACTAGACAATTGAGCTAGGATTTTGACTTGATGATGAAATTGTTGGAATTAATGGGAAGTGTGTACTGAGAGGGGAGGGGTGAATCAGTACCTCTAAAACTTTTGTATCCTTTAATCAATTAACCTTTGTGTAATCAATTGTATATCCATTCATCTGATTTATATTATCTTGATGTGAGTTATATCAATTCATTAACTTAACATACATGTGAAAATTCATAAAAACATTCATGAAAGTAATTGACACATAACACATGATATGAGATCACATAAAACTCCTATTAGGAAGTAAAAACTGCGGTGGGGATGGCACCCACAAAATCTTCACTATCTACAAATTGGAAGGGGCTGGTTAAGGCTTACAATTTGATCACTTCTGATGATCTACCCTGTTCAGAGTATTTGTGGAGACCTGTTAAATTCTACTTGGTTAAGAGATTTATCAACACTGTTGAGTGTGCACTCAGTTAAGAGATTTGTAGTTGGACTGTTAAATCCACCTTCCTTGAAAGGATTTTTACACTTTGCTCCACTTGTTATAATGATAGAAAATTAAAATTTGACCTGGTAAATGCAATCTCCTATTGCTGATACAGATCCATTTAAGTTTACATGAATAAGATTATCACGTAATGTGATTGATTAATACCTCTGATTCTCGGTAGCCTCTGTTCTTGGTTCTTTCTAACCGAATTCACCTTTTGTTTCTCTGGTTCTTGAAACTTTCATTCTGATCCATAGATGTGCTCATAGGCTTCATTCATCCTCTCTTTTATATTCACATCATTTTTTAATGAATGATTGCATTATCTATTTATAAGATGGATTGACATCATCAAGTTTCACGAAAAACAATGTTAACTCTAAGATTAGATTTACAACTTGTACCTTGATCTCCTAGTCTATGTGTTTTAAATAAGTTAGACCGATTAAAGTACTTACATTCATGTTTCTTGTCCCTAAAGAAATGAATTTAAAAACAAATCAAGATTCTATAAATAGAATAAGACTGCTTTATCTGACGTGGAAGTCAGATCCACTTTTTGCGGGCTGTAACTGATTCTCAGTTCCTAACGGTCAGTTGTACTTCTGAAATCAGTTGACTGTCTTTCAGTTTTGTTCTTTCAGTTTTGTTCTTTCAGTTTTGTTCTTTCAGTTTTCTCTTTAACTATCTCTTCGGTTTGCACTATGTCTTGCATGTCGGGTTCCTCTGTTGGGTTCCTCTTTATCCTTCTGACTTTCCATTTTTGGTGTACACACAAAGTTGTGTTGTCGGTTCTCTCTGTACTTAGTCATTTTCGGTGATATCTTTGTATCTGATTTTTGGTTTGCTCTATGTTCTGTCTTTCGATGTATGCTTACCAAAAGTGTTGTTTACATACTAATGGAAAATTAATGTCATCAATCTCCCCCTTTGACATTAGTATCAAAAACTGATATGTGCAAAATACTAACAAAATTTTAAGTATGTACAACATATATAATCCTTAGTCATTTAATGACTCCCCTGATGTATATTTCGGTATAGTACTGTACATATAATTTTACCATATGAATATACATATACATATCATTTTCATATATCATTTTCCCATTTGAATATCTGAATACATATCATTTTCCCCCTTTTTTGATATTAAGGGTAAAGGTTTATACCTTAGAGCTTATAAAAAATGTGGGAGTGTGAAGACTTCGTGTCTTCCATCATTTTCTCCCATTATTCCTTCAAATTTTCTAGAGCCATGTGCTCGAGTGTGATCTTAGAGTGCATATCATAGATGTTGTCTACTAAAGACATCTCGGGAGTTGCTATCATGAGTTGCCTTGCTGAACTGATGTGCTATTGAAGCAGTGTTAGATTCGGTAGAATTTGAGCTTGGAGCTCGGTGACTTCTTCCCTGAAGTGTGTCTCTACTTCCCATAGTTCCTTCCTTAACCTTTTTATCTCAATGATCTTCTCATAATGCAACTTAATTTCATTGTCTCCATCAGTGGTTAAGCTTTGAGCGTTGTTAGCTAGATATGTATCTAACTTTGCTATGTTGTCACTATTCTCTTTAGTGAACTTGTCCAATGTGCTCAGTTGTTGAATCAAGGTTATAGCTTCAATTATAATTGGATCTAATTCAGTAATGAATTCTAAAAGCTTTACCTTGTTGACTGCCACTTCTTGGTTGATGTTCTCAATGAGTTTCTGTTGGTACTTTTTCTTTGCTCTCTCTTTAATTTCCTTCTCTGCATCAATATTCTGTGTTGTTATTGCTTTGGTGAGAGAGGCTAATTGATCAAGAATTGGCTTGTTCTGATTAATATCAACATCGGGTACAATCTGGTTCAAGATGTCCCTAGTTGTTTCCAGTACCATTGAGTCTTAGTTCTATTTCCTCAGCTTCTCCTGTAATGCCTTCCTTTGGCATATTCCATTGTATTCTTGTAATGCTTCAAAATCAAGTGTAGTTGGGTCACATTTTGGTATCTCAATGATTTCATCCAAAGTGACCTCCAACTTAGTCTTTTTGGATTTCTTCTTCTTCTTTTGTGTTGTACTAGAATGTAAAACCATTGCCAATTTCTTGACTTTGTCAGTTGTGCTTGATGAAGTTACCCGTTGTGCTTCTTTTTGCTGTTGTGTATCAGTTTCAGCTTGTCGAGTGTCTGTAGATGTCTCCACATTCACCTTCACATTGTCGGTAGCACCTTTGTCATTTTCCTTGGGAGTGTTATCTTTAGGTTTATCTCCTTCATCAGTGTCCTTAGTTTCATCATTCTCTATTTCTGCATCCTTCTTTGTTGTGTCTGCATCTGCCTATTTTGAATCTCCTCCAGTAATCTTATCAGTATCTATTACTGTGTTAGTGTTTCCGATGTCTTTCTGATCATCGGTTTTGTCTTTCTTTTCCTCTTCCCCTACATCCTTGGGAGTGTATTTTTTAGGTGACTTGTCTATTTCTTTTAGAATATTGATAGCTTGTATCAATATGGGCATGTTGCCTGGCATGTTCACCTGTGTAGTATCAATTATTGTGTCCTTCTCATCGGTTGTGTTCTTTGTAGCATTGACATCTTCATCTTTATTTACTTCCTATGTCGGGTCATCGGTAATGTCAATGATATTGTTATCCACAATGTTGTCCTTTGTGGTGTCAGGCCATGACTCATCTGCAACATCCATATTTTTGTTGTTGGCCATGTCTTCTTCTTCCTTGTCTAAATCAACAGATGTATCATCTTTTGTATCTTTTATTAAGATCTGTTCTTGAGTTTCCTTATCAACATCTTGTTGTTGTAGGTCTTTCTTGGGGCTTCCTTCCTCAATAGGTCTGTTTAGAATTTTACACCATTTCTTATGGCTTTCTTGTTCAATCTCTATAATCTTCCCTTTGAGAAATTTTTAGGCTCTCAACTTCGGTGAGAACTCCTTTTTGTGATTCTCCATCATCTCATCTATTTCTTCCTTCTTGGATTCAGAAGGCACGAGAGTAACAAGTACTCTTTCTCTTATTTCCTTCTCACTCTTCAAAGAAAATGTCCATCTTGAGTATAGTCTGTCTAAGAGTTACCTTGGTACATTATTTCTTTCAAATTGAATCAGTACATATTTGAACTTGTACATTTTTGCTATGACGGTGTCTTCAACTTTGTTCTGATCTTCTAGATCTAGTTTCAACCATCTTCTAATCTTAGAATCTGTAATAGATCCTGAATTTGCAATAGATTTACAAATGTCATCAATATTCTCTGGATCTTTAACCTTGACATTTTCTGCCTCTACAACTTCATCTTTCTCGATGTCTTCAATATCTTCTTGAGTTCTCATGAGCTTCCTTACTCTTTTGTTTGACCCTCTCTTCGGTGTGGCCACTTTCCTCTTACATATTCTTACTTTTCCTTTCTTCAAAGGTTAAGGAGTTGAATCCTTAGATGTTTGACTTCTTGATCTAGAAGCAGCTGTGGTCCTTGGCTTCTTAGTTGGTGGAGGAGGTGGTGAATCTGACTCTATGGCCTCACAGTCATTCTTTTTTTTTTTAATCTTCACCGATAGGTAGCTTTCCTTCGGTTTCTTCCTCCTTTTCAATTTCTTCCTCCTTCTCAGTTCCCTCCTCCATTGCCAACAATATCTTCTTGAGGTTCTTTACCATTTTGTCCTTTTTCGTGACAATTTTCTTAACAACCAGACCATATTTTACTCTTGTTTTAGCCTCCTCATATGTTCCAAACTTAGGTTGTTTCTTATCTAGTGGTTCATTTAAGAAGGCATCAATTGCTTTAGATGCAAGATCAATGTTTATCTTATATTCTAATGGTTGAAGCCATGCTATCCTCAGTACAGTAGGCTTGATATAAGCATGGTCTGTATCAACCATGAAATACAATTCATCTTTATACTTCTCAATGAGTTATTCAAGGATCCTTACCCTCTTTTGCATTCGGTCTTTGAATACAGTAAAGTATTCATCCATGACTATCTCAAAATTATCTCCTAGTGAGGCTATATGTTCACTGATCTGCATGGTGATCGGTTTTGTGCTATCACTTTTCACATCTCCTACCAATGGGAATGTTTCTTGAAATTAGAAGAAAATGCACATTATGAGTGAGCCAAACTTACATGTGTTTGACTTCGCATTCCTTATAGTCTTTAGATTATCTTCTAGCTGATTTAGTAGAAGTTCAGATAAGTCCAACTGTGTTCCCTTCTTCACAATCTTGTATGTTGTGTCTACTGCACCAGATGCTATGTTGTTCATTCTGCTAGCTTGGAAGAATTTTTCACCTAGAACGCATGCACTGAATTTGATCTCATCATCAGTTATGGTGGAAACCTTCAATCCTCTGTCATCCCATTTGGCTCCTCTGATATTTTTAGTCTCAGCCTTGGGTGGGTGCTTTAGTGCTTTTACCTTCTTGGTTACAGGGTAACCAATGACAACATGGATAACATCTCAGGTTATCATCTTTGGTTCATCCAGCCAAAGTTTATGATTGTGCATTCGGCTCAGTACTAACCGAATCTTCTCAATTTTGAAGACCTTTGGGAACATTAGGGAATTAGTGAGCCCTTTCAATTCTATATGTTTATGCTCATCTTTCAAAGTTCCATCTTCATTGAATAGCTTCTTATAATCTTGTTCAACCTCTGAATCACCTATTTCTGCAATCTTGCAATGTATAAATGCTCGAACGTCCTCGATGAGAAAAACCCTAGCTGGTATTCGCGAGAATCCTCCAACATTGTTAGGTTGTGAGGCAACCTCAGGGTGAATCTTGTAGTTTGGCTCCTCACATGCTGAATTCTTGATGAGCTTAAACTCATCCTTCTCGGTGTTCTTCGATTTCACAGTTCTTAATGTCGTGGCCATTTTTTAGATTTAGGGCTTTCTGTGAAATGCATGAAATAGAGTTGCCGGTGGTCGTAGAACTTACTGTATACACCAGGTGTTGTTCCTGATCTTCTTAGGAGTGCTCTTTGTCGAGTTGTGGTCGCTTTGTAATACTGTTATTTTCTGTTCAAAAATTTCTTTCGTCGCTCTAATCTGGTTGTGGTGAACAATAAGACCGACCAGTCGCCTTTTTATAGTCATTTGACCTAAAAGGTGTGTCATTAATGCTTACCAACTCCTCGGTGTGTAAAGACAAAGTTCGTCAGTTAAGACTTCAACTTTCCTTCGGTGACAACATGACATTTCGGGGCGGTTGATATACCTTTTGCTTTTACCAACGGGTTTCGGTATTGCAAACCACTTGTTCTCTTTGCTCGGTTACCGACAAGGCTCAGTTTACACTAGAACATTTTCTTTTAACTGACGCTTCTCGGTAAGTGTAGGCAGTCTCAGCTTTGAGTGTGTACCGATGGATTTCGGTATGTATGCCCGATAGCATAGTTATCACAGATTTTAACAAGTAGTACCATGATGCATCTTTACTTATGCTAATTTGGTATTTTATCAACATATTGTGGAACTAATGTAAAATAATAACTTGGGGTAATTGATGCAGGAGCATCCTGGGTGTAAGGGAAATCTTGCATCACCCAAAAATATATGTTTTTCTATTCAATAAGGGCTATTTTGTACAAAGCTGCTATTTTTGGAAACTTACTATTTTTAGTAAGTTGGTCGTTTGAACTCAGAATGTTCTAATTTTCCAGGTGAAGGTTCATCTTAGTCATATAAGAATGCCAGTTGAATTTCATCGCCAGATCATCTGTATTGGCGAAGTTATTAAGGATTTACTGTTGAGATTTTAGGGTGCAAAATCTTTGAGCTCAATTTTCAGGACCTTAGAGGCTCCGGATCGAGGTCGAACCCCCGACTAACTAGTGCTTCGCAAGTTAAACACTGTAGATCGCGATCTCCCCTTTCCGGAAAGTGGTTATAATAGCCAATTGGAGCTATGGTTCAAAAGTTATGGCTTCTGAAAGTTGGGCTACCTAATCTCATGTTTTGTAAATATTTAAAGCCGACCCTTTTGTAATAAAAGTGAAAAGTAATTAAATGCTAAGGGTAGTCGGCCTTAATGGCTAGATTTCTGGAACCTTCTCGGGCGGTGGAAATTGCTTATATAAAGAAGGCTCGTAGTGTTGTCTAGGGCAGTTCTGGGTAGATCTGGGTAATAATTCGAGGCTTTGTCCTATAGAATATTGTAAGGGGAATGCCCATGTAGCTTTGCATATTGTAATTCTAAAAGTTTGTAATTCCACATTTGTGGAGATAATAAGAAGCCCATTTTATGTTCTTGCAAATTGTTGTTGCTTCTCTGTTTCTGTTATGTGTTTGTGGCATTAAGGAGAGCACCATTCATCAAGTGGTATCAGAGCGAGAAGTTCCTGAGTGTGTAAATAGATCACCGACTGTGAGGCAGTTTGCACTAGGACCGTTGGTTAGCATTTTTGTGTAAATAGATCGCCGACTGTGAGGCAGTTTGCACCAGGACCGTGGTTAGGGTTTTAGCACGCATCGCGAAAATGCCTCCACAAAGGGAATGTGGCAGAAGAGTTGGCATTGTGACACCTGAGGTTAGAGAGCTCCAGAGACAAGTGCGAGCATTACAAGAAGAGATTCGCAGAGGAATGAATCTTAATGTTAGTAACGAAAGTGAGGATGAAGCCGAAGAAGGAAATGATGATCAAGAAGTTGAAGTTTTGAATCCAGAAGAAGAAAGGCTTTTCCGAGCCATTTCTAAGATTGGGAAAAGACCTAAGATTGAGGTTCCTACATTTTTAGGGAATCTTAACCCAGAGGAGTTGATTGACTGGATCAACGAATGTGAAGAATATTTCGAGTATGAAGATATTGAGGATCCTGATC
>MU224336.1:68606-88426 GCA_018584345.1 Thuja plicata
AAACAAAGAAACCAAGATAGAACTCCTATGCACCCAGAGTCCATCTGGATAACACTATGAGCTCTTGATTTCTGAAAGGGAAAGCCAAGAAAACAAGATAGAACTCCTACGCCCCTAGAGTCCATCTAGATAGCATCGTGAGCTCTTGTTTACAACATAAAAAGGAAAGACCATAGAAATCAAGATAGAACTCCAAAACACTCAGAGTCCATCTGAATAGCGCTGCGAGCTCTTGATTCTATAAAACCAAACAAGCAAAATAAAAGAGAAGCAATGTCCAATTCTTTCCCAGGGTTAAGCTCAGATCGTGGAACTGTGCGGCTGCCAGATAAGTGACAACACCTACCGCATTTATCCTAAATCATCATGGCCCTGAAATCAAAGTGAACATTCAACAGACAACAATCAAAGAAAATAAGTCATGATCTATCATAGCTACTCTCCTCACATGGTGGATCCTGGAGTAGCGTAAGAACATAACTTCAAAATATAGACTGACATCTGACCGACTGACTGACCTAGTCAACATTTTTTGGATGGTTCCTCAATGCAGTTGGATTCTTTTGATTGGCTCGATTCCTTGGATAGGCTTGATGGCTTGATTGCTTGAGTGTGTCTGGTTTCAGTAATAGATTACTCATATAAGACTGACCTGTCTAGTTTGAGTGTATCCATCACTATGTAAGATGATTGATATGATTGGATTGATTGATTGTGATCATGTTGGCAACTGATCAAGCTGTGTCAGATGGGCCCAATGTTGATTCGCAAAGCTCATGATTGTGACAATTGATAGATTGTCTTGGTCGCTAGTTGCTTGCTGATTGATTTTATAGATTGATAAAGCTATGTCAGATGAGCCTAATGTTGACTCACAAAGCTCATGATTGTGACAATTGATAGATTGGCTTGGTCGCCAGTTGGTTTCTGATTGATTTGATAGATTGATAAAGTTGTGTCAGATGAGCCCAATGTTGATTCGCAAAGCTCATGACCGTGACATTGATTGACTGGGCGTGATCACCCTTTTCTCTCTTGATAACCAAGTTGGTTTTATTGCTTGGGATTTTGCAAATTTTTGAATGTTTTTGATGAAGATTGATTTTCTCTTGATTTTTTATCTTTTTAGGATTTTTGATGAGTTTTCTGATTTTTAGAATTTTTTCAGGACATTTAGAATCGCCCCTAGTCTAGTGGACCAGTACTAACCATGGATAAGTTTTGGTGCTCAAAGGGGAATGTGCTTCTGGATATAGCTTGGTTAGTCAGTCTTGCATTTGAAATCTGCTCAAGCTTTTGGAATTCATTGATGGTGAAGCTGGATTTGAACACTTGGCGCATGTTTGTCAGGTTTTCACCAAGGTACCTACTCAATAGCGCCTGTTTGCCAAATTTTCACTGAGAGAGCAATTTTGTTTCTCTTTACTTTTTTTATTTTTTTAATTTTTTTTTTGTTTTTGTCGTCATCAAGGCGCCTGATTGTCAGGTTTTTACCAAGGTAACATTTTGTATTTTCTGATTTTCTTGGTATTTTCTGGATATGTAGATAGGTGCCTTAACCATAGACAACTCAAGGGTAGAACCTCTTGAGGTGCAAGTTTTTGATGTATCTAGGGAGCTGATCTCCTTTTGGTGTCGCTAGTATGAATGCCCCACTCTAAGTAGAGCTGACAATGACAAAAGGGCCTAACAAGTTAGGCTCAAACTTTTTGGGTTTGACTCGCTCTGCTTGGTTCTTTTGATTTTCCATGAGGACAAGGTATCCTACCTCAAATGTTTGTGGCTTCACCTTCTTGTGATAGTTTCTTCTAAGGCGATTTTGATATCCTTGTAAGTGGTTGAAGGCATGCTGTCTTCTTTCATCTAGTAACTCTAGTTCACTGAGCCTTGCTACTCTATAGTCCTCATTTGTAATCAGGTTCTTCAAAGATATCCATAGGGAAGGGATTTCCACTTTGAGAAGCAATACTACCTCTGATCCATAGACTAGGGAGAAAGGAGTGGCTCCTGTAGGTGTTCTCACACTAGTTCTGTATGCCCATAATGCGGGACTAAGTTGTAAATGTCAGTCTCAACCTGATTCGTTCACTGTTTTCTTCAAGATTTTCAAGATTTTTTTGTTTGTAGCTTCAGCTTGGCCATTCCCTTGAGGATAATAAAAGGAAGAGAACCCTTGTTTCATATGAAACTGTTCACATAGCTCTTCAACATGTTTATTTTGGAAAGGTGTACCATGATCTGTTAGGATAGTTTGAGGGATCCCGTATCGACAAATAATGTGGTTAAGTATGAACATTGCTATTTGCTTTCCAGTGATGTAAGTGAGGGGAATTGCCTCCACCCACTTGGTGAAGTACTTGGTTGCGGCTATGATGTATTTGTGTCCATTTGTTGAAGAAGGTGTAATTTTGCCCACTAGGTCAAATCCCCATGTGGAAAAAGGCAATGGTGATGTGATAGGATTTAGTTCCTGGGCTGATGCATGGATGAGGTCTCCATGAATCTGACACTGTCTACACCTTTGAACATGTTTGTGTGCATCTGTCTCTATTGTGGGCCAATAGTATCCCATGTGGATGATCTTCTTAGCTAAGATGTTACCACCTCCATGGGTTCCACAAATTCCTTCATGTACCTCGTAAAAAGCTTTATGGGATTCCGTGGAAGTGAGACATCGTAGTAGCGTTCTGTCTAGACTTCTTCTATATAAAGTAGTTGAGAGGATGGTATACCTAGAGGCTTGGCGGATGAGGGACTTTCTCTGGTTCCTAGACAAGTTGGGAGGTAAGACACTGTATTGGAGATAGTTATAGACATCTTGGTACCATGGTAATTCAGGACCAACAAGGACGCATGCTGATTCTGTGATAGATGCTTGGTGTGACGGCACCAAGAGTTTATCTACTAGAAATTGGAATCTTGTTTCGTTGCCTGACATATCAATCAGTGATGCTATGGTAGCCATCACATTTGCAGCTTTGTTCTGTGCTTGTGGGACTTGCTCGAAGAAGATGTAATGGAACTTGGTGCATAGTGTTTCCATCTGTGCTCTGTATGGTATGATCTTCTCATCTTTGGTCGTATAATCATTGTTGACTTGAATAATGATCAATTGCGAGTCTCCAAAGACCTTTAGGTTCTTGATTCTCCATTGAATTGCTATCTTTAGACCGATGACCAGTGCTTCATATTCTTCTATGTTGTTAGTGCATGGGAAGTTGAGTCTGAAAGACTTTGGAATTGTATCATGATCTGGAGTGATAAGCACTATCCTTGCCCCTGCACCATGGTTCCTGCATGACCCATCAAAATATAGTTGCCATCCCTCGATCGCTGGTTGTAGTGTCACAATAGATTCGTCTGGAAAGTCAAAAATAATAGGTTGATGGTCATCAGGTGAGCGCTGCTTTGCTTAGGAGGTACTTTAAAGGATCAATATCTGCGATCAACTTTGTTTGGTGTCTCAACATATAATGTCTAAGCTTCTAAGAAGCAAAGACAACTGCAAGGCATGATTTTTCAATTGGTGTATAGTTGAGCTCATATCCTACCAATGTTCTTCTTAGATAGTAGATGGCCCTTTCTTTACCTATGTCATCATGTTGTGCCAAGAGTACACCTAATGCTGACTCTGTTGCTGAGATATACAAAAGAAATGGTCTACCTTGGACTGGTGGCACCAATATAGGAGACTTGAGGAGGTAGTCCTTGAATGTTTGGAATGCTTGTTCACATTGCTCTGTCCATATGAATTTGATTTCTTTGTGCAGTAGATGTTGGAATGGGTGGCACTTGTATGCTAGCTGAGCTATGAAGCACCTGATTGATTGGAGCCTTCCTTGTAACCCTCTTAGTTGTCTCAGGTTCGATGGTGGAGGCATGTCCAATATTGCTTTGAATTTATCTGTGTCTACTTTAATGCCTCTATGTGACATTATGAACCCCAGTAGCTTTCTTGCTGTGACACCAAATGCACATTTCTTTTGGTTTAAACAGACTTTGTATTGCTGCATTCTATCAAAGATTTGTCCCAATACTTGTAGATGATCTTTGCGAAGCATTGACTTGGCTAGTATGTCGTCCACATAGTCTTCCATTGTTTTGTGGATGAGATCATGAAATATTATTGTCATAGCCCTTTGATATGTTGGACCCACATTTTTGAGACCAAATGGCATGACGTTCCAATAGTAAGTGCCCCAAGGACATGTGAAAGCTATTTTATGTTGATCCTCGAGTGTGAGCCTTATCTGATTATATCCTAAAAAGCCATCCATGAGTGATAACATTTGATGTCTAGCGGTTAGATCTACTATCATATCAATGTTGGGTAAGGGAAAGTCATCTTTGGTACAAGCTATGTTGAGATCTCTGAAGTCTGTGCAAATCCGTATCTGACCACTGTGCTTTGTAACTGGCACCAAGTTAGATATCCAGTCTGCGTATGGTATAGGTCTTATGAACTTAGCATCCAGGAGCTTCTTCAATTCTACTTTGACTAGCAATACAACATGGGGATGCATCTTTCTCAACTTCTGTTTGACAGGTTTGGCATTATTTAGCAACGCGAGATGGTGTAGTACTAGCTCTGGATCTAACCCTGGCATAGCCGAGTAGGAACATGCAAAATTGATCATCATTTCTTTAAAGAAGATGATAAACTATTCTCTCTCCTTAGGGGTGAGTGATTTTTCCAAGTATATGTTCTTTGGGTTCTTGTCATCTCCCAAATTGACTTCCTCTGTTTCTTCTGCTAGTAATGCCAATTTCTCCTCTGTCAAGGGGAGGAGTTCCTTCTTTCCATCTAGCGCCTCAGTGAGGTTTTTGCTAGAAGATATGTCTTGTTTTAGCTTTTTATCATTCTTTTGTTCTTTTTTCTTTTGTGGACTAGAAAGAGGAGCTACCTCCCCAAAATATTCCGCTCTATTTAGGTCAATGGAGAAGCCTGCCTTGTGGTCTCCTGATGGAATGCCTTCCCTAAGTCCCATGAAATCAGAGATATCCTCATCATTCTCAAAGATATCTAAATCAGGGGGTCCTTGTTGATCCCACTCTATTAGCTCTAAGTGTACAAGATAGATACTTTCATGGTTGTTTGACTCTAGTTGATTGAAAGGGAATAAAAATATGGTTCCCACAAAATTGGACTGTGATGTGGATGCACCACTTGAGGTTTGATAAATGACATGCTTATCTATGCAGGGTTGTTCGGTAAAGGTTAGTTGGTCAAATAAGTCTTCTAGGTTTATGATAGTGTCTGACTGAGGGGAATAATCTAGGATTGACGGTTTAGAGTTGTGAAAGGATCTCCACTCATACTCGTGGGAGTCAGTCTCAATAGAATGCTCATCAGATGTCTCACTTCCTTCCTTATCATCGATTTCTATGTGGAGGTCTATTTGGGTTTGTGTGGTTCGACCCTCTTTGGCGGGAAACAACTGTGCTAATATGTTTCTTATCAAGACATGTTCTGTGTTGTGCCCCCGATGCATCTCTGCTATTTGTTCTTGATCGACTTGGATGTCTTGGATCACTAGACATGTTCCTAGTTGCCCATAGCCCAACCCTCTTTTGTTTCTCTAGGTTGGTGGGAGAGACAATTCTATTAAGCCTTGTTGCCTTGCCCCCAGACTAGTTGTACCATCATACCCAAATCTTTGTAACATTGTGTAATCATTACCATAGTTTGACAAGGGTAGGGGTGGTCAGATTGTCTCTGGTGAGTCTTGGTATAACTAGGTACTGATGTTTTGTTCAAATGGCTTTTCTCCTGCTATGTCTCCCCATCGGACAAATGTTGTGGGCGGACATCTGAATAGAACAGGCTGTGGAGTTTCTGTTGTAATAACAGGTTGTGGCATGCCATAAGTTCTCAGGCTCTAAGGCATGTGTGTGATGGTAAAAGCCTCTTCATATCTGTATTCACCACAACCCTTGTCATTAATGGATATCTTTCCCGCTTTCCATGTGATATCTTTAAGTTTTGAATCTAAAGAGGAGGGAATACTTGCATCCTGGTTAATGACTATCTTTCCTACTGTCCATGTGACATCCTTGGGATTCGAATCTGAAGAGGATGGGATGCTTGCATCTTGGTTTGATGGTACCTGTTTATCAGTGCTGATTTGGACTGCATTACAATATTGGAAAGGATTGGGATCTCCCTCTATGATGATTTCCTCTTCTGGTATGGGAACTTGATGCATTGATGGTATGTCAAAGGTACGACTTGCATTTCATGTATCCAGGGTCTCCCTAGTAGCATTTTGTATCCGAACTTAGGGTCTAGCATCTAGAAGGGAGTGTTTTTTACCATTGGAGTGATACAGACAGGTAGAATGATAATACCTTTAGAGGACCTTTCCTCTTCATCATAAGCTCTGATATTTATCCTTCTTGTGACATCAATGCTTGATTCTGAATAGCCTAGTTGCTTGATTAACTTTAGAGTACAGATATTTAACCCAACTCCACCATCAACAAGGACCCTACAGATAGCGCTTTTGTGGACCTGGACAAGTAAGTGCAAAGGATCATTATGCAGGGGTTTATGCGGCAACACATCACGGTTAGTGAATGTGGCATGTTTGTTAGCAGCTATATGGTTGACCATCATTTGGAAGCTCTCAGGTGTTATGTCCCTTGGGACAGCTGCATTCTGAAGGGCTTGGTCAAGTGCAAGTTTATGTTGTGGAGATATGTGCAATAGGTCAAACATGGAGATTTAGGCAGGTGTGCGCTTTAGTTGATCTACTATGCTTGGTTGTGGATCTAAGTTTGCTTTAGGATTGGCAGATACAGTAGACGGGGGTGGTACTCCTTGCAAGATGAATCTGGAATGATGCATTGTTACAACACATTTGTTACCTTGGTCTTTGATAGTGATTGTAGCCACATGGCTATCTGAAGGATTGAGGCAATTGATAACATTATCACTGTTTGCATACATATAGTTAACTTGTTTTGTTTGTCCACCAGACCTGGAGGCTTTTCCCTTGTTGTGATCATGGAAGGTATTGTTGAAGATAGTATGATCAGTTGTGCCTTTGGTTTGGGTATTTGTCACATCGATGACCCATGTGTCAATTAGATCTTGGATAGCGTGTTTCAATCGGTAACAGTTAGAAGTTTTGTTCCCTTTCACCTGATGAAACTCAGAAATCCTTGTCATTATACCACCTTGGTTTGTTCACATCCTGTTCAAAGCCCCTGATTTCAAGGAGAGTGATAGTGTTTGATTGTATCAACTTGCATAAAGCTGATTCTATCAGCTCTCCTAATGGTGTGAAATCTCGTTGCTAGAATTGAAACCGTGGTCTGCGTTGAGTCTGTTGTTGACTGTTTGACACAGTGGCCGCTTGTACAGGGGGAGGTTGGTTTTGGGTGTATGCTTGTTGAGTGGGCCCTGTGGGTTTTTGGTTGGCCACAGGTGCGCCTTGCAGTGACACCTTGGGTTGTGCATAGTTGACTATCTTCACATCAATGACACCATTGCTAGTGACATTTTTGTTTTTGTTCCACCACTTAGCTTTGTCTGTTGCATTTTTGTTTGTATTT
Source organism: Thuja plicata (assembly GCA_018584345.1). NCBI lineage: Eukaryota > Viridiplantae > Streptophyta > Pinopsida > Cupressales > Cupressaceae > Thuja > Thuja plicata. The sequence goes on from MU224336.1 coordinate 76,164, forward strand.
GTTTGTGTTAGATTTGCAATGATTCCTCGTTTGACTAAGTTCTTCTCATAATGAACTGCTCGTTCAATGAGTTGTGTGAAGTTTAGAGCTAACTGTAACTCTATTGTGAATGACATGTCTGGAATTAGATTGTCAACAAACATGACTATTAGGTCTTGTTCGGGCACATCATATGTTATGCAGTTTGTCATATTCCTCCATCTCTGTAGGAACTTCACAAAATACTCTCCATCCTTCTATTTGATATCGCAAAGGTCCTTGATGCTGACCTTGCGCTCGATGTTATGATGGAAGTGAGCTATGAACTTTTCAGCTAGTTCACCCCAAGACTGAATGCCATGAGGTAAATGCGAGAACCATTCCATTACTGGTCTGACCAAGCTTTGTGGGAACAGTCGCATTAAATATGTTTCATCATGGGTGACTTTGACGCAACTAGCAAAAAACTCTTGGATATGTTCAATAGGGTTGGTATTGCCCCTATATTTGTCAAATTTAGGTACCGAGAAGTGATTTGGGAACGTAGACATGTGGAGAGAATGGTCAAAGGGGTATGAGTATAAATCCTCTGTGGTGTAGTATTTAGTTTGCCCCTGATTTTTCATATCCATCATTTGGGTTTGAAGGGTTTGCACTTGTTGTATTAACATGTCAATTTGATATTGAGGTTGATATGTGAGGACGTTCCTCTGTGCTATAGTGGGTATGAGGCTGTGCCTCTGTGTCCCTTGAGTAGGAACATAGGATTTCATCTTGGGGACTTGATATTGGTTTCCCACAAAGTGATTTGGAAATGGGGACACATGAGTAGCCCATGGTGGGTTTTGATGTGTTTGCTATTGTGTTTGAAATTGGGGTTGATATTGTTGTTGCTGAGGTTGGGGTTGAAGCTGGGGTTGCTGTTGCTGAGTTTGGAATTGAGGCAACTGAAGCTGGGGTTGCTGCTGCAGGGGTTGGATTTGAGGCAACTGAAGCTGGGGTTGCTGTTGCAGGGGTTGGATTGATGTCAGAATGGGCAAAGGTGTAGCCTTGGGCGGGCATTGACTGTAAGTTGTACCTACAGAGATGGATCCCTATGGGCATGAAGTATTAATCCCAAGACTAGTATGTGTTGACTGCAGCAACGACATAGTTTCAGAATAGTTGATGTTTGGTGTAACTTGAGAGCTTGATTGCCCCGGCCATGTGACTGAGGTCCAAAGGTGGGAGCATGCTAGTAACCATAGGTGCACTCAGTTGCAAGTATGTCATGTTTTGAGTGGAAGATGTGCTAGCCTGGTTCGTGTCATTGGTTTGACTCGGTATCATCTATGTTAATGTGGGTAATACCAATGGTGGGAAGATTTGAGAGACAACATGCAGTATCTGAGGAGACTGAGTAGTGTTTTGACCTGCGAGAGGGTTTTCAGGCCATATGTTTGATACACTAAATTCAGCGGGGAGCTTGACTCCTTTCTTTATCAACATGGCTAAGAATCGTTTGGGATTCCTCTCTACAACAACGTCAAATACTTGTGTGGAGTAAGCATCTTGCTCTATATCCTCTAGTTCCTCTTCTGTGACATTTTGGAAAAGAGCTGCCCACGGGGTTGTTCAAGGAACAGAGTAGAACTTGTATTTATGAAAGGATCATTCTCTTGCTCTGTTTCCCAAGCGGGGAATCAATTGATATATAACTCATCAGGTTGTGTTCTAGCCTTAGACCTTGTGTAAGGCCCTCCATGAGGTGTTTGAGACATAGTGTGGTCCAGGTTTTGTAACTAAAACAAGTGATATCAAGCAAACAAAGAAGAATATCCTTTCTAAGGAAGTCCGAGTTATGTTTAGGACAAGGGTAATTCTAGGGACAAATTTTGATATAGCTTGATCTCAAAGTGGTGATGATGTAAAAATATAAGATTTGCCGACCTTTGCCTTGGACAAAGTCACTTTGATAAGGATGATGATATTTGATATGATGAGATCAAGGTATTTCAAGTATGATCTTTTGAACTAACAATGTTTTTGACAATAATCGTGCTTTACAAAGAAGGGATGATCTTTAATGTTTAGAGACTCACATAATGTTCTTCGCATTTTCCTGGGATAGACACTAGTTTTGGACACCAAATGAAGAGTTCTCTCAAGGTTTTTTTAGGTTAAAAACATGTGTAATATATCTCTGGTCAATTGCGGTACAACTCCATTGATTGCGGCAAAGTAAATGGTTGATTGTGGTAGTTTATCACCGATTGCGGTAATAAACAATATGATTGCGGCAATAAACAAGTTAACTACGACAAACTTCCTTCAATTGCGGCACAATGCGGGCAACTGCGGTAAATAGGAAACAGTCTCAAAAAGACTAAGAGATGGGTATCACTGCTTGACCATTTTGATATTGTTGGAACAATGCTTCTGATTTGCAAGACAGTTGACGTTGACAACCCTAGACTTTAACATGTTTGACTCGTTTTGACAGTTTGGATGTATTGTTTTGCGTTTTTAGAAACTGATCAAAGAAAAAAGCATAATAGACACTGTGTTTTGAAGAATGAAGACTGACACTATGTATGTTCTACAACTTTTTCAAGTTGCAAGGTTATCATGAGGTCTCAACAATGAACAGTCAGATTTAATATAGGTCAATAGCTTCAGAATACAATGTTATAGGCCCAATGCTTGAATGTTCGTTAGCTCACACAACAATTGTCACACTACTAGGACATGAAGGTCCACGACGTAGGTGCCCATGTTTTTGCCATTTCCAATTATTGTTGTCGTGAAGTGAAGATCTCTTTCACTACACAAGTACCATGGGACACATATGTTGGGGATCTTGGGGGGAAATTTTGCAACCCCTTGCACTAGAATAAGGTACCTATTCAGAGGTAAAATGGGTTGGCCTCTAATTAATCAAGGTTGTAGTAAGGGTCCGTGGTGTCTCTCCAATCAGTTTGTACATGTGTGACTCACTTAAGAGCCTAGTTGATCACGCTGGCTCCTTAGGGATATTCACCCGATCCAGACTATCACCAACACACCTCGCCCGAGCTTGGCTAGATAAGACAGAACTTTGGTTCACGCCTTGTTTATATACCGATCGAAAAGATTACCGATTTAAGGTCGTTCTCCATCCCCGGAAAAGCCTTTCTAAAAAGTACAAAGGTTTATAATCTAACAATTTGTGCAAGTGCACCCAAAACTCAAGACACAAGGTAAATCAATTAAGCTCCAAAAATTTGAAATGTGAACTAAGCTACACCACCATACAAGCACAAGTGTTCAATTTTAAGCCCAAAAGTAGGTGTTTATTGCTTGTTCAATTTTAATGCACCAAATTGATAAATTCTTTTCCTTGTTCAATTTTAGTCCCCACGTCAATTTTAAGCCCAATTTTGAAATGTGAGATGTAAGATGTGTGACAAACAATGTTATTTTTAAACCCAAATCGACAAGTTAATGAATTTTAAGTTGTATTGTTATCTTGCCTCCTCAATTTGTACCTGTCAAAGAAAGTGTTTAGTATCTTCAGAAATGAAAGCTTTCAATCCAAAATAGCAAAATATCAGGAAACTCTGGGATTGTTGAGATTGCTAAAATTAATGGTGACTTTATACTTGCCTGTGAATCTCTTAATTGAATCAATGTACCTCGTGTTTTCTTCGCTTTGATTGTTAGCTATGATTGCGAGAATAGCCCTTTGTTGTGATCAATAGTTGATGGTTCTCCTTCTGGCAGCTCTCAATGCTCTAGCACCTTGTATGCGTCTGATTATCCTCTTGGCCATTAGTCATTTTCTCAATCCCAATAAATCAAGAAAGAACACACAAAAAGAAAACTTTTTCAAAGATCTTTCTCTTTTTGAAAATATTTCTTAGAAAAAATAAAATAACAAAGAATAAATTCCCTGTATAATTTCAAGACCTTTCCAAAAATGTAACTTTTTTGATAAGAAATGTCGATTTGTGTCCAAAATTAAATTTTTATGAAATATCATAAAAAATTCAAAAAAATCGTAAAAAATTCAAAAAAATTTGAATTTTGGACTATAGCTTTCTTATGTCAAAGGGTACCTGCAAAATTGTTTTTAGATCACAATTCCTTAATTTGTGCCCTAGGGATCCATTTTATCATAAAAGACCAGTTTGAAAAGATCTGTTATTTTTGCAAAGTAATTTCACAAAAATTAAAATCACAGAGAATAAACCCCCTCTATAATTTCAATACCTTTCCAAAAATGTAATTTTCTTGAAAAGAAACTCTGATTTGTGCTCAGAAATGATTTTTTTATGAAATATCACAGAAAAATTAAAAAAAAAAAAAAAAAACTCAGAAAAATCTAAATTTTTGTTTGGGACCTCCTTAGATCAGCGTCAACCTGCAAAAACAATTTCATAAAATAATTTCATGCGGTTTGAAAGATATGACCAAATTTCACGCGGGTTGTAAGTTCACGTCGGGTTCACCAAAATGTACACCTGTTTTTCATGATTCGTGGTTCCCAAGCTTTCCAAAGGCGAGGGCTAGTAGCAAAGGTTTTAAAACTGATATAAATCCAATACACAAATACTACTAAAATGAATAACTCGAAGCATAACCAATAAAATGTACAAGCAAAGAAAGGAAAACAAATGAATGCAAACCTCAAAGTGCTTGAAGTTTCTATTGTCTCTCTCTACTCCTTCCGAAATGTTGTTTTTGATGCTCAGTATTGGTGTGGGCAGCGTCTATGAATTGAGAAGCGTCGAGAATTTGCTAATTGAAATGTGTGTGTGACCGCAAGATGGCTTGAATGCTAGAACCAAACTGACATAGTAATGGCGCACGAGAGCTTGAAATCCTGGATCCTTCAAATGGTTATGAAAAGTTTATTATATAGGAATTGGGGATGAAATGAACGGTTGAGATCAATCCTAGAGATAGGGAGATGAATGGTTGAGATCAAAGGGAACTGGAGAAGCCATCAGTAAACTCCACCTCCTTGATTTGTAAAGAGGAGACAAAGTTTGGTTGACTGAAGAGCTAATTGTGAGTTACCTTTTTGAACTGAAGAGGTGGGTGAAGTTACCCATGGGGACTGGAGAGGTGGGTGAAGTTACCCATGTGATATGATTGGAGTTATCTCTTTGAAGATAAATGAATATTTAATTCATTTATTTAATTAAAGTTTTCAACATGTAAGATAATTGAATTCTTTTTTATTTAGAATTGCTTTATTGAATGAAATTAAATTAATTAAATTGGAAGAATTTAATTAGTAAGTTTAAATATTTGAATTTAAACTATAGGAAATTGAATTTAATTAATTAATTAATGGTAATTAATCAATTAAGGTTAATTAATTAATTAATGGTAATTAATCAATTAAGGTTAATTAATTAAATAAAATTAATTATTTAATTAATTTTAGAAATTTGATTAGATGATTTGGGGAATAAATTTAGAGGAAAATAGATGATTAATTAATGATTAAAAAACCATTAATTAATAGATGAAAATTAGTATTTTTAATGTAAAGTCACAAGCCTGTCCATTTTTAGGTGTCTACAGAAGCATGTAATGATCAGAATTGGGTAAGACAAATAAAGGAAGAGCTTGATCAAATAGAGAAGAATTAGACTTGGGAACTTGTACCTAGACCGACTGATAGAATGTGATTGGTAAAAAATAGGTTTTTTGAAACAAGATGTATGATAATGGAAAGGTAATGAGGAATAAGGGAAGACTAGTTTGTAAGGGTTATACTCATATTGAAGGAATAGACTTTGATGAGACTTATGCCCTAGCTGCTTGGATGGAGGCGATCTAAATATTCTTAGCATTTGCAACATTTAAAGATTTCAAGGTTTATCATATGGATGTCAAACTAGCATTCTTGAATGGATAACTGAACGAAGAAGTATACATTCAACAATTGAAACATTTTAGGTTAGAAGATAATCTAGATGTTGTGTACAAATTGAAAAAGGCATTATATGGATTGAAGCAGGTGTCAAGAGCCTGGTATGTAAGATTGGATAAGTTTCTAACTAGACATGGATTTCAGAAAGGGTCAGCTAGGGTCAGCTGATAGTAATATGTATTACAAGCTTTATTAAGATTAAATTCTAATTGTTGTGGTTTATGTGGATGACATAGTTTTTGGAGGAAAATATGACTTATGTAGGAAATTTGGAGAGGAAATGCAAGAGTTTGAGATGTCTATGATTAGTGAGTTGAATTAATTTCTTAGATTGTAGGTAAATCAAAATAGTAAAGGTATTTTCATTTCTCAATCCAAGTATGTCAAGGAATTGTTGAAGAAGTTTGGTTTGGATTACTGTAAACCAATATGTACTCCTATTGTTACCAGATGTAAATTAACTAGGGAAGATGATTCACCAAATTCTTATGCAAGTAAGTACATATCAATGATTGGAGGCTTATTGTACATGACTTCTACTAGACCATATATTATGTATGCAGTATGCTTAGCATCCAAATTTTAGCAAGAACCAAAAGAGTCACGTGTTATGGTAGTAAAGAGGATTTTTAGATGTTTGCAGGGTACAAAATATTTTGGATTATGGTATCCAAAAGGTTCAGATTTCATGATGATAGCTTATACTAATGTTGATTGGGTAGGATGTGTTGATAACTGGAGAAGTACTAATGGAGGAGATTACTTTCTTGGCTCTCGTTTGGTTGCTTGGTCAAGCAAGAAGTAAGATTTTGCAACATTACCAACTGCTGAATAAAAATACATTACATCTTCATATTGTACTTAGGTATTATGGATGAAATAAACCTTGAAGGATATAGGGATAAATTTTGATGAGCCAATTTCAATCATGTGTGATAATACCAGTGCTATAAACATCTCAAATAATCTAGTACAACATTTCAAAATGAAACATATATCTACCAGGTATCATTTCTTGAGAGAGAAGGTGCTGGAGAATGAAGTAATGCTTGAGTATGTGCTTATAAAGGAGCATATTGCAGATATCTTTACAAAAGCTTTGCGTAAAGATACTTTTGATTATCTCAGGGGGAAGTTGGGTGTTTTGCCCCTTCGTAATGTTTAGTAAATGCACTGGTGTGTGCATTGGTCTAGTGAATTTCACACTTAATCATTTCTAGATCAATGCTTGGAGGCTTCCTCTTAGGGGAAGACAAGTGAGTTAATAAGGGAGAATTTCTTGGCCCTTTGTCATTGTTGTCAAAGGGGGAGAAGAATAATAGTTGTTTAGAGGACTGTGATGCTGCTATCTTTTGCAGAAAGTTATTTGCTCTGCTATTGATGAATGTTACCATCAATGATAAAGCGAGAGATTGTTAGAATGTGAGGTTGATGCTATTCTTGGTGTTGTCAATAATGGTTGTCATTTATGTCAACATATCCAATGCATAGACGAGGTTCCTTTATGATATAGTTTTTTTTTGTATCGGTAGAAGTGAGCACCAAATGATGTGCTTTAAATATTTATCCTCATCTATGTTAATGCTAGTCATATTTTGTGTGCAACATATTATGGGACATTTTCTTGGGTTCAGTCCTATCTGGAGAGTTTTAATTGTGCTTCGGTCATAGTAGTTACCATAACATATAGATCCTATATGTTGGTACCAAAATTATTGGAGATGGTGTAGTGTGTTTTTATGCACGAGGCAAGTCAGTTTGAGTGAGGTGGTCCACGTTTCATTCCTTACCACCACAGGAATGCTTTGGTGTGAACTATTTCAAATTGGTTTAGGCCAACCTTATTTTTGGTATGAGACATTATATGAAGAGCGATCATTTCATTTTTTTGGTAGATGCTTGTACACAAGTAATATGTGAAGTGAATGTGAATCTGACAAGAAAAGACATGGATTTTTAAGTTCATGTGAGTTGATGCAATCGGTAGCAGATTGTTATATCATTTCTGTATTGCAGAGTGTCGATAACACTGACTTCCATAGTGGACTCAATTCTCATTTCTTATATTCTAGTTGTAATCCTGATTGTATTGGTTGTTAGCGTCTATTATATCTCTGGGTAGTTGGCCCAATTGAGAGTGAGCCAAATTACAATGAGTAACCGGTAGTGAGCCCTTTTGTAAAAAACAACCCTAACTAGTGTCACCTTAACTGGTGTTCATTTCATCAGAATTAGTTTCTCCGTAGTTTTTCCCAATTTGATTTTCCACGTAAATTATGGTATTCATTGTGTTCATATTTCATGTTGATTCTTGTTATAATTTTTTGAATACTTCTAGTGCTTATCGGTTCAATAAAGTTTGAATAAAATATTTTGGAATAACTAATTCCCCCCCCCCTCTTCATTATTTGGCTTGTTCAACAAAAAAATTGATAAAGAGACAATTGATGTGACGAGGTAAAGATATCCTAGAAATGACTAAAGAATGATTCAAGTTATAGACTTACTAATCCTCAAAGATTTCGCTAAATATCAATGTGCAAACCCTAAGAGACACACATTTTATTTAAATGAATGAAAAATTTGGACTATGCAAGGATTGAAACTCAAGGAATGATTGACAAATTTGGGATAATGCAAAGATTGGAATACAAGGTGAAATGCAAGAAATGATTGAAATTTTTTGACTATTGATTGAAAAGATTGAAACCATAAGAATGATGGAAAAATGTGTACTATTGAGTGACAATGCAATGATTGAAACCATAAGGAATGATAATTGGAGATTGACCTAAATGCAAGATTTTAAAATATTGATTTGATCTAAAATGAAAAACCTAAATGAGGGTGCAAATTTTTTTGATGCCAACTATAGTGATATGTTTTGAACATTCTCATAATGATGTGTTTGGACCCTAATTTTCTATCTATATTTTTTTTTGCAAACCTTAATTTTTTCAGGCAATTGTGGTACATAAACTGAGAGATGTGGCATATAAATTGATAGATGTGGCACCTACACTGATAGATGCATAGTATAATATTCATATTACGTTGAATGTTCCAATTCTTGTATTTTCATGGAATTAAAATTGTGCTGAATGACCTAATAGTGTCATTTGATAGACTAACAATATCGTTGCTATGAGTGTACAATCATGTCATTTTACGTAATAACTATGTTTTCTTGATTTGTGTCTAAGGTTAGGTGAATTTGTGTAATTTTTAATTAAAAACAAAATGAAAATAGAGAAAATAGTACAGTTGCAAATTTTGCAACTATAATCAGGGTATGGTCAAGGCTCCTTAAAGCCCAAATTTCCATGGATCTTTACAACACAAAAATAATTTCATGCACTTTTTCACTTCCTAAGGTTAGTAGATCACTGAAACAAGATTAGGCCCACAACTTGGTATTTATTTTACCCTTATATGACATACCTCTGCATTTAAGAGGAAATGTGACATACTCGAGTCTTTGCAAGGAACATGAAAAATGAGGTGCTTGATTAACTAGGCAATGACCCTCTTCTGGGAAAGTTATAAATAGCTTATACAAAGCTGAAAATTGATGTCTCTTTTCCAAGGAAAAGCATGTCGTGAGGAACTTTAGGGGACGACATAATCCCCTTGCATTGAAATTGACATGGAAACTCAAATAATAGGGTGGCTTCTAATCACAAATCGGGGAACATCTCCACATGAAAAATCACAAAGAAAGTTAATTTAAGCTTTGAAAAACCTTATTGGGCCTTATTTTTTGAAGTCTATTAAGCTCAAATTATACTCTAAATGTATGCTTCAATTTGGACAAGATTTCACTTGCTACCTTCTATATAGAAGCTTTAGGGAGACACCACTTTGGTTGTATCCCTTAGAGTGATTACTTCTTCGAAGGGGAAAGCTAACTACAAAAAGAAAAGAAGATAAGCAAAATTTATCTTACACGCAAGGTCCTTAGAAGGCAAGGAAAGAGGTTACTTTTACACTATCTTGGGATCCTAGCTAAACATAATGTGCAAACAAACCATGGATATACAAACGAATGATCTCTAACGCTTTAGAATTGAAATGTTATTTATCTATCAAGAAAGTAGGATTAGAAAATTCCCCTTTTCAAAGTCCACCACATATATGCCACACAAAAAAAACAAAGATTAGTATCCAGAAAAAATAAAAAAAATTCTAGAAAAAGGGAACCTGAAATGTTGAGTCATGAAATTTATACCCTCTGTTTGACAAGCGCTTGCAATGCGTAAATAATAAAATGTGGCTCATAATTTTATAGGTGTTGTTGTGAATGTTGCAACTACATTGCTTCCCTAAAATCCTATAACCTATAAAATCCTAAAATCTCCAAAAAGATAATCAGTTAAGGCATTTTCACATTGGGTTCACTAGTTGTAAGCATGGAAAAATAAGTCATCATCAAAACTTGCAATGAGATAAACAAGGTAACCGCAAAAACCTATTCTCAAAGAAAAATCCTTATGCTATCAATGTGAGGATGACAAATAAATTTGCATGAAAATGAATAATAAAATCAAACTTATGTAGGTGAAGCCTATCTAATTATGTGTTAGCCTCCTCAGCGGCATTGATTGAGAATTTGTAATGTCCATAGGAGAAGGGGAACCCAACTCTGGTTTTATGTTTCTTCGTCATCAAGGCTTGTGTTTCCAAAATTTGTTGACAAAATTCCAACAAAATAACTTGTATAGTCAGAAAATGGAAGTACTTCCATTGTAGACTGGTTTAGCCTTTTGAGTAAGTGGTTTGGGGTCATATCAAGCACCTTGAAAGGGTCTCTGACTTGGATCTAGATTTTTCCCCTGTTCTACCCCATTTCCTACTTTTCTCCAGCTTATTTCTGACACCCTAAACTGTAAATTGTGATTTTTGACCTCATGGTCAAAATCTACCTTTCTGGGTCAAGGTCGACCTCGACCTTGACCTAGGTCAAAATCAACCTTTTTCTGACCTAAGGTCTACATTTCAGGTTTCTGGGGTTTCTGAATGTCGGGCTTCGAAAAGAATTAATTCCCACTTCCGAGTCGCCTGTTTTGGTCTTCAAAGCAACAATTCTTAAATTATATTTAATATAGGTCATCTTCTAGGGGTATAGGTCTAATTGGAATTTAATTCTCCTATGTAGGCTTCTCTAGAAGATTGTGTCCTAGATTCATATATAAGGAAGCTTTCTTCTTTCATTTTGTCTAACCATGATCATCAATTATCAAAGACTTAAGAAGTAAAATCTAAAGGTGAAGAAGCAAGATTTGAAGCAAGCCAAGTAGCCATTGAAGCATTCATCTATTCTCAAGCATTCAAGAACTTCTCAAACACTTAATTCATCAAGGAAATCCATTGGTAGCCATTGAAGGATTCAAGCTCTATGGAGCCCTCTTATTGAAGATTTCTTCATCCACATTCTTCCAAACCTCTTCCTATTAAAAGATCCATTCAAGATTGGTGTTGAAGATCTACAAGAAAATGATTTGAGACATCATAAATTCTACATCTATTTGGTGCATACATAATTGTGGATTCACGGATTCGAATCCACCACAAGGTTTTCCAAACAAGAAAGGTAAATTTGTTCATTTACTTTTTTTTACTTATGCAATTTCAATTATACTTTAAGGTTAATTCCAAAACCAGGGTTTGACCAAGGCAAACCCCCCCCAAACAAACAAACCATTTTTCTTGCAGGGACAAGTTTGGAACAATGAGTTGGAGTGCAGATTCGGATACCCTTTTCAGAAAACTATCAGGATCCAGAAACATATTTTATGTTGGAGATTTTAGAGGTCAATTCCACCCTAGGTCAGAATCAGAAATTCTAGGTCAATGGTGACATTGACTTGAGGGTCAAAATTGGAACTGTGCCAGATTGAAAAAATATTTTTGGGTTTTGTTTGTCTTTGCATTTTTGTTCTAGATCCGGTTGTAGATTTTCCATAAACTCAGTGCAGACCCCTGAAAACAACATTCTTCAGATCTGTAAAATTTTGAGGTTAATACTTTTCTCCTATTCATTTCAAGTTATTAACCTTTATAAATCTATCACACATTCTTTTCTATAAAATAGAATCTAAGGTCTTCCTCTTTGCTCTCATTTCTAATAGATTGATTCATTTATGCATTGATCCTTCCTTTGTGTATTTGAGGTTAAAAGGAACATCTTATCTGTAACACCCAAAAATTGGCATCTTGCAACCCTAACCAATTTTGTTGCATTTGTCGTTCTTTTGAATCATCAAAGTCCTATTGTACTAGGCAATTCTGAGTTTTCACTGACTCTACTCGACCTGAGTATCAAATGCAGAAAATCCTAAATCTGTATTAATCATACATCATATTTAATTCCTAAATATCT
>MU224336.1:96859-109935 GCA_018584345.1 Thuja plicata
TTCTTAGCATAATCTTGCATTGTATTGCATTCATCATGATAAATCCTTCGTTCTTAGATTGGTCCATGGTTGTGAGACTCTCGTTCTGAGAGCAATTTCAAAAACCCCGTCTAGATAGAAGGCAACATGTTGAATCATGCAGGCAGGCAAGATGAATAATCTCATATTCATTCTTGTGTGTACCTGGTGAAGAAGGACTATGTTGAAGTGTGTGGTTGATTAACAAGGCCAAAATTAACACATACATTATCTTCCCCACACATTTCAATAAACATTCTAATTTCAAATATAACAACATCTATTCCATATCATACATCAAATCCCTCATCCCATTTTATATGTTACATTTTCATATGTTACATTTTGGTGAACCCACGATAGACAACTCTTTCTTTTTTGGCGTTAGATTTAAATTTATGTTAGATATTGCATGCATATTAGATTAGCTTTCTTTTATGTTCTTTCATTTACATTTCAAAAATTAAAAAAAAATCAAAATCTTGTATTTCCTAAATTAGATCATTTGCATTGCATTGGTGTATGAGCTTTACCACTTCTAGTCCTATTTATAGTATCTTGGTTAGAAGAAGTCATAGACTTATGGGTTCCTTTGATCCTGATTCTTCCTCTCCTTTCCTTAGGATCCTGGATGAAATTTTGACCACTCATGATTCCAATCCTTATATGGAGCATAACTCTTCTCACTCATCTCATGATGAGGATGATGCTTTAAGAGTTCTTCCTGAACAAGTACAAAAACTTTCAACAAAACTTGATAAAATGGGAAATTGGTTTATTCAAGAAAACCATAATCAAGATTTCATCCAAGCTATAGAGGCTCTTAATAAAGTCCTTCATGATAGTGATCAAGGTGTTAATCTCTTGCGTGGTATCACTCATCTTGTGCATTTGAATGTTAAACCTTTAGCTCAAGAGGCTCAAGATCTAGGATTCACTCCTCCTATCACTAGTGAGGGACCTTCTTCCGTTCCTTTACCTAGAATTCCTACTTACACTCCTCCTTTGATGACTACATCTCTCCCAATTTCATCTATTCCTGTGAGTGTTCCACCGGTACCTCTACCTACCTCACAACCTTCATATCATAGTGTGCCTTTTAATTATTCCAATCCCTTTCCAACTGTGGTTCCAAGTGTTCCACCAACTGTGTCTTCCATTCCTTTCGCTTCCTACACTTTTCCTAGTGTTCCTAATATTTATATGCCACCTATTTCTTCTAACGATTCCACAATTATTAGTTTGGCTCAAACTGTGTCATCTTTACAACAACAACTTGCATCTTTAACCCAATCCAAGTTTAGCATTCCTACATGTGACATGGGTAGTCCTTTATCCTTAGACATTACTCATGCTACTATCCCTCAGCAAGCCGACATGCTTCATCTTGAGAATTACAATGGTAAAGGAGATCTTGTTACTCATGTTAAAACATTTGAAATCCTTTGTAGTGATTATGCTCATGACCATAATATTTTAGCTAAGTTGTTTGCTATAACTTTTTGTGATAAGGCCTTGCCATGGTATTGTTCTTTACCTCCTTATTTTATTGATTCTTTTCCTAAACTTTCTAATACCTTCATTCAACAATTTCAAAATAACAATGGTCCGCAAGTGTCCTTAACTGATTTAATGCATTGTAAACAAAACATTAAGGAAAATTTGATTGATTTTATTTGTAGATTTAAGCATTTGTATTCTCAGATTTCTTATCTTGTTCGTGATATTGATATTCAACATATGTTTATTTTAAATTTACAAAAGGATATTAGAGATAAGATTCTGCTTAATGAATTTACCTCTTTTCAACAACTTTGTGTAGCACTTCATCATTATCAATTACAAGTGAGTCAATTTGAGAGAAAAACTCTAATGGATCCTGTTCTAGTTGATAAGAGTGACATTGTTCCTAATCCTAATAAGTTTCAAAAACCTAACAAATATGTTAAGATTAATAAACAGACGAATGCGGTTGCTGATCAAGTTGTTGTTGCATCCAACAATGCCACTTCTGCATCCACTGCTTTCCGTATGAATCGTACGTTTACTCCTCTCTCTGAATATTTACATTCTATTATGAGTAGGTTGTTAATTGCTAATATAATTACCTTACCTCCTATTCGACCTCTTCTCCCTACCATGATAGCATCAAAATCCTTTGATTCTAAAGCCTTTTGTCAATACCATCGACATAATGACCATGATACTGAAAAATGTTATTCTCTAAAGCATAAGGTTCAAGAATTAATCAATTCTAATGCTTTATCTGTTGATAATTTTGATGGTAATGGGAACAAATCTGTCTCTCCTCCTAATAAAAACCTTCAAATCTATACGAATCCTTTATTTACACATGATACTAATACCATTGCTCGACCATCTTCTATGGATATTGTTTACGATTCAAAGATGGATGATCTCAATCACATTGTTAATCATGTGGAGTACACTATTTCATCTCAACCTAGTGTTCAAGATCCTTTGCCTCCACTTCAACTTCAAGTTCCACCTAAACCTCAAAAACAAACTAAGGATAAACGACCTAGGGAACTCTCAATTACCTTTGATGATTCTAAGACTTTTAAGGCTCCTAATGGTCCCCTTTATATTTATGCTAGGATTTCTAAGATACCTACACATGGTTATCTTGTGGATCGCACATCTTTAATAAATGTCATTACTACGGAAAACCTTTTTATGAAAATCCTACAACGTGATTGTTATGATACATCTGATGCCTGGATCCAAACTTGTAATAGTTTTCTCTATCCTTCAGTTGGTTCTATTAACTTGCCTATAGAACTTTGTGGTAAAGTTGTAGATACTACCTTAATTTTCATTCCTACTTCTGATCAATTTCAAGTCAAATTTGGTATGCCTTGGATAACTGCTATGCATGCTATTGCTTCTCCTATTCATAAATGTCTTAAGTTCATTCATAATGGAGAAGTGAAAATGATTAATCATAGTTTGTATCAACCTTCTAGGCCTAGAGATTGTGCTACTCTTGATTTATTTTGACCTTCATTACCTAATTCATGTCCTCCTTGCCCTGATAACCTTTTTCATTCATATCAAGCCTATAAACATTGCAAGATTGTCGAGTTAAGCATGCCTCAGATAGATCTTAACCATGGTATTTTGCCTATGCCTTCCATACCTCCTTTATCCATTATTGCTAGCTCTATTACTCAACCTTCGAGTATCTCTTCTCAGCCTACTACGAATCCTACCAATCCTCCTATATAATCTATGAAGGAACCAGTTGTTATTCCTCCTAGTTCTCAACATGCGTTAAATAAAGTGAAGCATAAAAAATCTTCTAATGAATGTCGTAAGAATCATAGAGATAATGCTAGGGCCCGTGCTTCCATTCTTCAAAATTATTTACCTTCTTTTGACCAACCTATGCATGATGTGTTGGAGGAAGTTAATGTTCATAATGATGTTAAGATGAATGAGTATGATGATCCTATTCACATCTTAGATCCTATTTTAATTAATCTTGACGAGGAGGATACTCTTGATGATCCTATTGATCCTAGTGATGAATATGAGACCATTGATCTTGATACTATTTTACCTCATATGCGTTCAACTCAATTGATAATTACACCTAGTATCGAGCAACACAATTCTCAAGAGGATCCTTGTTTGGAACTGGTTATTATTCCTACTATATTGGATATAGTCCCTCTTGCGAGTTGCTCACCTTCCCTAAATGATATCAACCGAGACGGGGAGAGTAGGCGATGCATTTAATTGACTTTTCCTTCATGGTATCCATTTTTGTGTTTACCTGTTGTATTGTGCTTCTCCTGTAATGTGTTTGCTAAATATTTGTTATATTCTTTTATATGACCCTTGTTACTTTGTTGGTACAGTGATAAAATAATCAAACCTATTGTACAAATTCCTTGCTATGTATCTTTACTCTTCTATATGTTGTTTTCATGTTATGTTTTACTTGTGCTATTGTTCGTAAATGTTTTCCTTGTGTAGTCCGCTTGGATCTGGGACATGGTAGCACTGATTCTTTTTGGTCTCCATGTTGTAGTCTGAAAATATTCTTCTTCTTAACTCTTGAGTTTTCTTTCCTCCATTGTGATTTTAGTTCTACTACCTTTGGGGAATGATGTCAATTCATTTGCAATAATATCATATCTATATATACATGTTATCTTATGATCATACTGACCCCATAGTAGGTAGATCCCTCCTGTGTTCTTTGTATGTTTATGTGGTATTTCCCTTGATTTGTCTTCATTTGGGGGCATCTCGTAGTGGAAACGTAATCAGTAGAGTTGTTTATGTTTCCATTAAAGCCATTGCTCCTGTTAAATTTTTAGCAATGATTTTAACATGGGGGCATAGTCTCTACTCACTTTTTACACACACGTATGTTCAAAATATTTTCAAACTTAAAATTTATTCCCTTTATGGATTAAAGACTAATCCTTAAAGCATGGATTTTTACCTTATAGGATCTCTTGATCCCTCCAGTTTAAATTTATACGGATCTCTTGATCCCTCCAGTTTCAATTTTGTTTTGATCCCTTAAGGTCGGAAGGTGTCCTTAAGACCGGATCTCCCTGATGGGTTGACTAGTGAGTAGCCACATTTACTAGGCGGTTCAACTCCATCTTTCCAGTTGCAATGTTTCCTTGTGTGGTTCTCAATGGGACATAAGTTCTCATTGGGCAAGGTAATCACACCCTCTATCTCTTTCTCCTTAATTGGTGATGTATCTCTTATCATGATCTTAGGGTTGATAAAGACTTAAGTCCCTAGGGGCTCAAGGATTCCTTTGTCCCTTTTGATTTCAATAAGATTATATGTTCTTCATGATCTCCTTTACCAAGCATTTGCAATTAGTCCACACTCTTGCTAAAGTGGGGGCTAAATGTATAGTAAAAAAATGGAAGCACTTCCATTGTAGACTAGTGTAGCCTTCTAAGTAAGTGGTTTAGGGTCATGTCAAGCTCCTTGAATGGGTCTCTGACTTGTATCTAGCTTTTTCCCCTAATCTACTCCATTTCCCACTTTTCTCCAGCCTATTTTCGACACCCTAAACTACAAATTGTGATTTTTGACCTCAAGGTCAAAATCAACCTCGACCTTGACCTAGGTTAGAATCAACTTTTTTTTGACCCAAGGTCCAGATTTCAGGCTTCCAGGATTTTCGGATATCGAGCTTCGGAAAGCATTAATTCCCACTTTTGGGTAAGCTATTTTAGTCTTCGAAGCAACAATTCTTAAATTATATTTAATAATGGTCCTCTTCTAGGGGTATAGGTCTAATTGGAATTTAATTATCCTATGTATCCCTCTCTAGAAGATTGTTCCCTAGATTCATATATAAGGAAGCTTTCTTCTCTCATTTTCTCTAACCATTATCATCAACTATCAAAGACTTAAGAAGTAAAATCTAAAGGTGAAGAAGCAAGATTTGAAGCAAGCCAAGTAGCCATTGAAGCATTCATCTATTCTCAATCATTAATGCAATTCTCAAGCACTCAATTCATCAAGGAGATCCATTGGTAGCCATTGAAGGATTCAAGTTCTATGGAGCCCTCTTGTTGAAGATTTCTTCATCCATATTTCTCCAAGCCTCTTCCTATTCAAAGATCCATTCAAGATTGGTGTTGAAGATCTACAAGAAAATGATTTGAGACATCCTACATTCTACATCCATTTGGTGCATGCATACTTGTGGATCCATGGATTCAAATCTGCCACAAGGTTTTCCATACAAGCAAGGTGAATTTGTTCATTTACTTTGTTTTACTTATGCAATTTCAATTATACTTTGAAGTTAATTCCAAAACCAGGGTTTGACCAAGGAAAAATCCTCCCTCCAAACAAACAAACCATTTTTCTTGTAGGAACAGGTTTGGAACAACAAGTTGCAGTGTAGATTCAGATACCCTTTTCAACAAACTATTGGGATCCAGAAATAGATTTTCTATCGGAGATTTTAGAGGTCGATTTTGCCCTAGGTCAGAATCAGAAATTCTGGGTCAATGGTGACATTGACTTGAGGGTCAAAATTGGAACTGTGCCATATCAAAAAAATATTTCTGGGTTTTGTTCATCTCTGCATTTCTATTCCAGACCTGGTTGCAGATTTTCCAGAAACTTAGTACAGACCCTTGAAAATAGCATTCTTCAGATCTGTAACATTTTGAGATTAATACTTTTCTCCTATTCATTTCAAGTTATTAATCTTTCTAAATCTATCACACATTCTTTTCTATAAAACAAAATCTAAGGTCTTTCTCTTTGGTCTCATTTCCAATAGATTGATTCATTTATGCATTGATCCTTCCTTTGGGGTTAATCAATTTGGATCCTTCCTTTGTGTATTTGAGGTTAAAAGGAATATCTTATCTTCCCCACACATTTCAATAAACATTCTAGTTTCAAATATAACATCTATTCCATATCATACATCAAATCCCTCATCCTATTTTATATGTTACATAACTATGGATGTATAGTGTTGAGGAAGGAGGAAGGGCCTCCCAAAAAAACTTGCTACTCTACTATATGTGTGGGTGCAGAACTAAAAAAACCAACACCCTTATGTTTCCACCAAGATCATCGCCTCCTTCAATAATAAGTATCCTACATTCTATGTTAAACTTTTTATTCGGTTATATACAAAAGCGTCATTGATGTAGCAAAAATCAACTGCAAACCTATCAAACTGCAGTTGAGGGTAATGCTCCCTCGGGAGAACATCATTGGGCCCATCTTCCTGATATTCATGCTTCTCCAACCCTTTGGCACCCTTGAGTCTAGCTACCATCCAGATGGCGTATGAAGTCATATAAAATTGCTTTGAGTGTCAGACTTCTAGGATCTTCTTGTGCAGGTTGTTTGAAATGATTTGGGCCTAGTAAAAAATTGTCTTGTTGCTAAATATCACAATGATGAAATAGTACATCCAAGGTTGGTAGCTCTTTGCATATAGCTTCACAAAGATGTGGCTCAACATGGTGATAATTCCTTGGATGGGTAGAAGGAAGTTAGAGTGCAGGATTGTGTCAAACATTTTTGCCCCATCATTCCACAGGTGAATGGATCTAGTAAGAAGCCTATGTTTTTCAAATGGTAGGATGTAGGTAGGAAACATGAATCATGAAGTTTGGAAGCCCGCTACAATTTTAATTTCTACCAAGGGGATGGATTTTGGAGAAAATTATTTCTTTGAGTACGAGGTACTGGGAAGAGAGAACCATAAATACAACAACGAATATATGTTTGACTCAGGAGATTTGAATTCTCGACCGTGAAAGCGACAAGTAAACCTAGAACCCAAGTTCAGGATAAGGAAAGCTAATATTTAAAAGTCAAATGTGAGAGTAGAGCAATGGTATAAAACTATAATTGAAGTTCTCAATCATTGTTGCCAAGGAGGTTAACACATAATTAGATAGCCTTCACCTACATAACAATAATGGCTTTACATTTTCCCACATTTCATTGTCATTTTAATTTGTACCAATATGAAATTGTTGAAATCCATTTGTATGTGATTTAGAGATCAATACGAGCCTTTCAAAAATCCATTTAGAACCTATTCTACAGTAATGGTATTTTATTAAACCAGATTTATTTGAGGTGTTTTAATTTATTTACCAAATAGTTTATTGCTTCCATAGTTTGCATGCACATCTGCAAAGCATTTGCACCCCACACTCTATTATCCTTGTTTCTATTGTGGCACATGCAATATGAGGCTACAAAAAGGTGACAAACTTGGTTGTAAACATGCCAAATGCAAGCACCGTGAGCATAATTCAATTGTGTTTGTAGTCATATAAATATAAATTTTATCACAATCCATTAAGTTTTCAACCCCATGAGAGTCAAGAATGATTTATTACTGCCAAAGATTCATTATCATACACTTTTTTAAATCCTCCATTAGGTTTTCTATAAAGATAATGAGATGTTAAAACTCACTTTTGTTGAAGATTTGCTTCTGTGCAAATAATTAATTGTATGTTTGTCATTGATGATGACATATAATACACAACGGTGTTCTATATGAAATTATCAGTATAGATGTTTTGGAGCTATGTGTGTTTACTTCCATGATGTATACATGTTCTAGATGCTATGTGCATTCACACTAAGTCAGATATGAAGTTTTAGTTAAGTTATGTTAATCAGTTATGGCAGTTACAACTTCTGATGATTATTTGATAAGATTCGACGTAATTACAGTGCTTCTTGAGTTGCACCTATCTTTGGGATATGCGTGTTTGTATTCATGTTTAGTTATGAGTCAATAATGAGTATCCAAAGGCATCAAACATGTTTTAATAGGATCATGATGTTTGAGCTAATTTGGTGAAGCTGACTTGGTGAAGCGTCGCATCCATTTAGTTTGAGTTGCGTGGTCCTCATTCTGATTACGTGATTAGTTAAGCTGACAAAGAAGTTGACGAAGTGTTTCCAAATACCTTCGTGACCTTATCCTTGGTGAAGATACATATAGCAGTTCAAATGTGTTCACTAAGTGTGAAAAATGAAGTGAAAAACAAAAGACAAAAGAGAGCAGAAAGTCAGACAAAATAAGTTGAAGATCTATGTGAAGAAACATAAGAAGATTACAATTCATTGGAACTGATCAAGACAATAAGTCTACTCAAATAGTTCATCTATTAGATATAGTGTATATCTGTTCTACTGAAGGTTGCAACCTTCATCATTTTATCAATGAGCTTTTTGGACAGTGAGTCCTCACCCCTAACAGGGTTACTTGTAAAAGACTCCTAACAGGGTCCGACCTTTAACCATGTCTTTGTACTTCTTGCATTGTAAATATCAACTCTTAACAGAGTTGTAAGATCTTCTAACAGGGATCATTATAAACTAGTATAGATATTTGTGGGTACTAATTCCCACCGGGGTTTTTACCTAATTTGTTTCCCCATAACCAAAAATGTGGAGTTCTCTATTGTGTTATCTAAATGTGCATTTTCTTTATGTTAATTTATAATTAAGTGAAGAAAAGAATTAAATAGCTGATAACTGATTCACCCCCCTCTTAGTTATCCTTTGGGACTATTCCAACAATTGGTATCAGAGCCAAGTGCCTTGGAGAGAAAGCCTAACAACTTAAGGTAGATCAGATGGCATACTTCAGGAAATAGAGTCCTAAGTTTGAAGGAGAAAACTATCATGACTGGAAGAAAAAAATGATAACACATCTTCAGTGCGTTGGATTTGAGATCTATGAGATTGAAACTCATGAAATTGATGTTCCCACCTTGAAAGACCTTGTAGAAGAAGACTCTACAATTAAAAAAAAGGAAGTGTTCACTCAAAATGCAATTGCCAAAGAAGCCCTAATCACTGCCCTATTCGACAGTGAATTTTCTGAGATCAAGAAGGCAGATAAAGCATACTCTATTTGGAAATACTTAGAAGATATGTTTGAAGGAGACATACAAGAAAAGAATGCATGCAGAAAGACATGGAAGAAAAGATACAACAATTTAGAGATGCTACCTGAAGAAAACATCAGAGCCTACAATCAAAGAATTAATGAAGCAGTTTCAGGTATCAGGAACAATGGTGGAGAAATTTCAGACGATGATATAATGGAAAAACTAATGACCACATTGACAATAGACTATGAGAGAAAGATCAATATCTTAGATGAGACTATGAAATTTTCAAAAGACTTCAAGAGGGAGACTTTGATTAGCAAAATAACTGCATTTGAGATATCAAGATTAAAGACAAAACCTAAAAGTGAGACAACTTTCAAAGCCTCAGTCCACAACAAGAAAACTATAAGCAGCTCTAGTAATAATGAAGAAGTGGATACAAAACTAGAAGAAATCATTACTATGATTTCCAAGAAAAAAAGGAAAGGTAAAGGGAAATATGAAGGACAACTACCATTCAAATATTTTTTCATGCAACAAAGTTGGTCACTTTGCATCCAAGTGTCCTACAAGAGTCAAGAAGTTCAGATCAGATTACAAGCCCAAGTACACTAAGTAATATTATCATGCTGAAGATGGTGTAACTGATGATGATTCAGGAGAATATGGAATTGGATTTGTTGCCATTAAAGACATTGAGAAGATGCTTGAAGAAATGGACAAAGAAGATGAAGAAAAAGCAGAAGAGTTAGCATTAGTTTCAAAAGGTGACATCAGAATTGACTAGATCATTGACATCGGATGTTCACACCACATGACAGGAGACAAAGACAGATTTGTACATTTGGACAAGTACAAAGGTGGCATGGCTAGATTTGGAGATAACACTCCCAAACCTATCATAGGTAGAGGTTCTATCACCTTAGATGGAAAGAATAAGATAGATGATGTTCTTTATGTTGATGGCTTACATTATAACTTACTAAGTGTTGGACAGTTGCTTGATAAAGGATATTAGTTGGAATTCAAAAACATCTAGTGCATCATTAACAACAATGAAGGAGACATGATTGCATCAGGCTCAAAGACCAAATGTAATGTCTTTCAACTCAATTTAGAAGTAAGTTTTTTTGTTGCAAAAGTGGATGACAGTTGGCTATGGCACAAGAGACTTTGTCATATCAATTTTGAAAACATAGTAAAGATAAGTAATGTAAAGGTAGTAAGAGACCTTCTAAGTATTGCAAGACCAGTTGACACTACGTTCATGGAATGTGTGATGGGGAAGCATGTGAGGAATTCATTCAGGAGAAAACAAGACTCAGCTGAAAACAAATTAGATCTGATACATACAGACCTATGTGGACCTACTCAGACAAGATCATACTATGGAGAAAGTTATTATATTTTTTTTGTTGATGATTTCTCAAGGATGATGTGGGTTGCGTTCTTAAAACACAAATCTGAATCTTTTGAGAAGTTCAAAATATTCAAAGCTAAGGTTGAGAATGAATCTAGATTGAAGATAAAATGTCTGAGATTTGATAGAGGAGGAGAATTCACCTCTGACCAGTTTTATGATTACTGTGAAGAACATGGAATCAAAAGACAGTTAAGTGCACCTAGAACCCCTCAGCAGAATGGGATTGTGGAAAGAAGGAACAAAATAATACTTGACACAACACACACTATCATGATTGAAGGAAAGGTTGCCCATACCTATTGGGGAGATGCAGCCAATACAATAGTCTATACTATCAATAGAATACAATTGAGGCCTGACACAGACAAGACACCTTATGAACTTTGGTTTGGTAATGTACCTACTGTAAAATACTTCAGAATCTTTGGAAGCAAGTGCTACATCAAGAGAGATGATAGCATTTGCAAATTTGATGCTAGAAGCGATGAAGCTATTTTTCTTGGTTACTCTACTAAAAGCAAAGCCTATAGATGTTTTAATTTAAGATTGAAGAAGATCATTGAAAGTACTCATGTGAAGATTGATGAAAAGTTTATGATTCAAGAAAGATACTATGAATGTGCTCCCATGATTAAAGATGAGCCCAGACCCATCAATAAGGACACAATTATTGAAGAAATTTTTGACTGTATTGATGTCTCATGCCACAATCCTGAACCAAGTGAAGAAGAATCACAGATTACAGATGAGAGTGTCACTTCTAAGAACTCAAAATACACATCCAAATACCACTCTAAGGAAGACATAATTGGAGATTAGAGCGCTAAAGTCTTGACAAGATTTAGAGAAAAAAGTTCAACCGTTGATGAAGAGGTATGCTTACTTTCTCAGATTGAACCCTTAAGTGTTGAAGATACGTGCAAAGATTCAGATTGGTAAAGTGTTATGCAAGAATAATTAGATCAAATAATCAAGAATGAAACATGGGAATTGATCCCTAGACCTCATGACAAGAACATGATTGGAACAAAGTGGATATTCAGGAACAAAATGAATGAAGAAGGCACAGTGGTAAGGAACAAAGAAAGATTAGTATGTAAAGGATATGCGCAGAGAGAAGGAATAGACTACACTGATACATTTTCCCCTATGAGTAGACTAGAAGCTATCAATTTGTTTTTGGCCTATGAAACATTCAAGAACTTCAAAGTATATCAAATGGATGTCAAGTTACCTTTTCTGAACAGTGACTTGAAGGAAGAAGTCTACATAGAGTAGCCTAAAGGATTCAAACTTTCAGACAAACTAGACATGGTATGCAGACTAAAGAAAGCACTTTAGGGACTTAAACAGGCCCCAAGAGCTTGGTATGAGAGGCTTGATGGTTACTTAACAAAGATAGGATTCAGAAAAGGAGCACCAGACTGTAATTTATTCATAAGAGAGACAAATGAAGGATTACTACTCATTGCTATTTTTGCTAATGACATTATATTTTGAGGTAATGAAAAACTTAGTGCAGAATTCACCAAAGAAATGAAAAGTGAGTTTGAAATGAACATGATCAAACCTATCAAATATTTTCTTGGATTGAATGTAAAACAAACAGACAAAGGCGTATTCATAAATCAGTCTAAGTATGTGAAGGAGATATTGAAGACTTTCAAAATGGAAGATTGCAAACCAGTAAGCACCCCCATGATAACAAGAAGAAAGATTTCTAAAGATGATGATTCCACAACATTTGAAAAAACTCTATACAAGTCTATGATTGGAAAACTCATATATCTTACTGAATCTAGACCTGATATTTTTAATGTAGTTGGCATTGTTGGAATATTTGCAGCTGAACCTAAACAAAATCACCTAATGGCAATAAAAAGAATATTCAGATATTTAAAAGGAACTATAGACTATGGTTTATGGTATCCCAATTGATTCACTGGATGGTGTGATGGACTACTCTTCAAGGCAAGGTGCCAAATTTGGTTCACAAATGAACTACCCTTCCACAAGCACAATGACTCAAATAGACCCAATGCAACCAAGGTTACCCTAGGTACAAAGTAATGATGGATTTGATGTATATGGGGTGTATTAAGACATATCAAAGTGGTTTCAAGGTTTAAAAACCCACCCAACTCTCCTAGCCTTCAATTCTTCACCAAACTGCCAATAGGCCTAATAGCCTTCCTTGTAGCCCTGCAACGAGAGTAATTTGCACTTAA
>MU224336.1:114817-142474 GCA_018584345.1 Thuja plicata
CTCCTACACACATTGGGACACTAATGGTCCAAATTACATTTATTTAATCCCTTTAGGATATAACTTATTTTTAATAAACAAATGTCATTTCATGACATCAAAACATTATAGGAGCCAATACACCATATTTGATGTGATTTGAATCACCTAGGGTCCCTTTGATCTCCTTATACCCCTGATTGTCATTAGGTGGCCTCCATTCAGTCATGGTCTTCATGGTCTTCATGTTGGTCCTGGGTGCTCCTGCACCACTAACTCAGAGAATATACAACTTCATGTGTATACTGATGCTGATTGGGTAGGTTATGTTGATGAAAAAAAGAGTACATCAGGAGGAGCAGTATTTCCTGGAGACAGATTGGTCACTTGGAGAAGTAAAAATCAAAATTATATCTCTCAGTCAACAACAAAAGCTGAGTATGTTGCAGCAACATTGAATTGCTCAAAAATGGTTTGGATCAAACAGATGATTAAAGACATTGGTATTCAGATTGATTATCCTTTTGTTATTCACTGTGACAACACCTATTCTATCAACATGTCAAAGAACCCTGTGATGCACACAAAGACAAAACACATTGAGATCAAATACCACTTTCTAAGAGAAAAATTTGCAGACATAGAAGTAAAGTTGGATTATGTGAGAACTAAAGAACAATTAGCAGATATTTTTACAAAGCCATTATCAAAAGATACTTTTGAGTATCTTAGGGAGAAGCTAGGAGTAATTCCCTTTCCTGAGTCTGATTAGAATTTGCAACAAGAACATCAGTCCTTGGTGACTGATGAATGGTTGAATACTCTACTTTTGGATTAGTACCCGTGCCTAATGGTGTTTAACACCCTTTGCCATTAATGTCAAAGGGGGAGTATTAGTAAGGGGGAGCATATATTCTGGGGGAGTATACAGTTAGAAGAGAAGCAACAGTGAAGAGGAACTTTTGATGAGGATATTGAGAAGATTGTAAAAAGAAGGAAGACACTTTGAGTTGATGATATCATATGTTGCCATCAATGTCAAAGGGGGAGATTGTTGAAGATTTTCTTCTGTGCAAATAATTGATTGTATGTTTGTCATCGATGAAAACATATAATACACAACGATGTTCTATATGTAATTACCAGTACAGATGTTTTGGAGCTATGCGTGTTTACTTCCATGATGTATACATGTTCTAGATGCTATGTTAATTCACGCCGAGTTAGATATGAATTTTCAGTTAAGTTATGTTAATCAGTTATGGAAATTACAACTTCTGATGATTATCTAATAAGAGCCGACACAATTATAGTGCTTCTTGAGTTGCGCCTATCTTTGGGATATGCGTGTTTGTATTCATGTTTAGTTATGAGTCAATAATGAGTATCCAAAGGCACCAAACATATTTTAACAGAAACGTGATGTTTGAGTTAATTTGGTGAAGCCGACTTGGTGAAGTGTCGCGTCCATTCAGTTTGAGTTGTGCGGTCCTAATTCTGATTGCGTGATTAGTTAAGCCAAACAATAAGTTGATGAAGTGTTTCCAAATATCGTCATGACCTTATCCTTGGTGAAGATACATATAGCAATTCAAATCTATTCGCTAAGTGAAAAAAAAGACAGAAGAGAGCATAAAGTTAGACATAATAATTTGAATATCTATGTGAAGAAACATAAGAAGATTACAATTCATTAAAACAGATAAAGAAAATAGGTCTACTCAAACAGTTCATCTATCATATATAGTGTATATCTGTTCTACTGAAGGTTGCAGCCTTCATCATTTTAGCAGTGAAATTTTTGGACAGTGAGTCCTCACCCCTAACAAGGTTACTTGTAAAAGACTCCTAACAGGGTTCGACCTTTAACCAGGTCTTTTTACTTCTTGCATTGTAAAGATCAACTCTTAATAGGGTTGTAAGATCTTCTAACATGGATCATTATAAACTAGTGCATATATTTTTGGGTGCTATTTCCCACTGGGGTTTTTACCTAATTGGTTTCCCCGTAACCAAAATTGTGGAGTTCTCTATTGTGTTATCTGAATGTGCATTTTCTTTATGTTAATTTATAATTAAGTGAAGAAAATAATTAAATAGATGATAATTGATTCAACCGCCCCTCTCAGTTATCCTTTGGGACTATTCCAACAACTTTGAGAATATTAAAAGTCAAATCTTATTCTTTTTCTATATAAATTCACATGTGTTGTTTTGTGTAATCTTAGTTTGACCAAATTCTACTTTCACAAAAATATGGTTCTAAGCATCTTCACATATGTAATGGTAATTGGTGATTATAACTATAGATAAAAAATGAAACGTTTAAACATAAATAAATAGAATAAACAAGTTAAAATAAAGAAGGTCAAAAATTACTATTTTTAATGAGAAATAGAGTAACAAAGATATTAAGTCCTTTGAGTACTAGTATATATTTTAGAATACAAAAATTTATTACTTTATTTTATTTCTTTTAATGTAAAGATGTTAAGGATTATGAATATGTGTAAGGACAATACAATCAAGGTTCAAAAATTCTAGTATGGATGGTAGGAGGGAGGGATGAGAGGAGGAAAGAGTCGTTGGAGGGGATTTGCAAGGAGAACATATTCCTTTCAAGCATGGGGGGATCAAGATCTACAACGGGTAAGAGCTAATCATGCCATCATTGTGTGGAAAGCTACAAGTTGTACTAGATAGTTTGAATATTAAATCAACGACAAAATGTCAGGAAACAACTTTAGGGAGACCCATCAGGATGGAAAAAGGTAGAGAATAAAGTTTGGAGATGAAAGGAGAGTTGACCCTTAGATGCGCCGACAAAGAATAGGATCAAGAATGTCTCTACTAATGTATGCTCTGTCTCTAACCAATTTTCCCGTGTGTTGACCATATTTGCTACAACGAATCGATTCCTAGTTGCGAGAGAAAGGGTTCTTTATGAAATGGATGGGGGGTGGCCGCCGATTTCCAAGATAAAAATGTGGTGTGTTGATTCAGGCCTTTCAAAGTTGAGTTGAAAACCCTCCTCAATGCTTTCCATTTTGTCATTTGTGAAAGAGGTCAAGGGAAACAATGGGTTTTGGATAATGGACCTTATATGATGGGTAGTCTCGGCATGTTCATCAAAGCCTAGGAACCCAACTTCAATCTTTTGAGGGTTCATATTGTTAATGTTTTACCAGGAAGTGAAATAAGTAGAAAAACATGATAGAATAAAGAACAATAAGATACTAATATTTATCCTAGGAAAACCCTCCAACTTGAGGGAAAAAACCCAGCCACACAAGAAATGATTCTTTATTGATAAAATAATAGAGAACTATGTACAATTCTTCAAACTGAATCAACAAAATATCTACTACACATAGAACCAACAATATAATGCATGACTAACCCCTCACCAATGCACAAGACAAAGCAATATATAGAAGACTTGACTCTTCATCCTCGAAACTGAAGACTCTTTATATTCCAAGCACAAGTCTCTTCATTTCAAATAGATGTCTCTTCACATCTCCATGCAAGTCTTTTCAATTTACAAATGCAAGACCCTTCACATTTCTTGGACAAGTGATTCACCTTCAGGAGAAAGATAACTCCCGACGCTATATCACATCAACACTCCCTATTAGCTAGGGAGGTATCTTTCCAGATTCTCATGTCATGGATTCTCTCAACATGGCTACACACATTGTGATAAAAATAAAACACTTTATTACGAACTCTCTCAATGTGATATCATCATATCACATGACGTTCACCATGGCTACTCCCAGAGGGTGAATAACACAAGAGCTAAGTCATGGATTCTCTCACATGACATCCATCATAGCTACTCCCAGAGGGTGGAACAAGGGATTTCACCTCAAACTTCTTTCACAAAGAAGAATGCATTAACAAGGGATTGCAACTTGAACTTGTCCCTCTCAGAGAAGAACTCGTTAACAAGGGATTGCACCTCAAAAATATCCCTCTCAGAGAAGAACTCATTAACAAGAGACTTCACCTCGAACTTCTCTTTCATGGAGAAGAACTCGTTAACAAGGGATTGCACCTCGAGCTTCTCCCTCGTGGAAAATAAATCATTAACAAGGGATTGCACCTTGAACTTCTCCCTCACGGAGAACACATTAACAACATGTATAAGAATAACTGAAGCTGAGATTCTCTCTCAGCAAGAGCAACAATCTCACAACTTTGATAATCACAATAAAATAAATTTGGCTCCAATGCTTTGACCAAACAATGAATTTTTTCATTCACATTGCTTCATGAGGTTGTTGATCCTCTGGAAAGGACTTGGCACTCTCCCTTTGCAACACAAGCTCCCTCTGAATCTTCAAACACTTGCATCAAACTTCTAACATATTAAATTTTAGAACTGTCCTCCTTGATCTCATCCCAAATCATCCTCTACTCTGTAGCTACCAATTTCAAATTCACATTGATTGTGCAAATCTCATCTTTGCAACTGAAGCATCTCCCTTCAAATATCATTTCTTCCTCTTAGAAGAAACAAATCATAATGATAAACTATATAGATTCTTCTTCTTAAATGATGTTATGTGACACCAATACAGTATCATGACTGCAAGTAGTGCCCCTCATGTTCATTTCTACAACCTGCATGACTTTGCATGTAATCTCTCATCATCTTGTTGCTTCTCAATCCAAGAAGCATTTTTAGAGAGATTAGTAGAAGTTTATAGAATCAAAAACTATGCAAAAGAAATATATTGTCCAATGCTAAAATGTTAATGCGTGAATTAACTATATAATTCATGATCAATATTCAAAGGTACAATCATAAAATACTCATCTCTTCATTGTTTAATCTTCCTCACAATACACCAGAAAAATTTCCAACAGTAATATCTTGCATAGTACTTAAGGACTTTTCAACATAATTTATCTATGAAGTGTTGAATACATTCATACAACCATATAGAGGAAGCCAAATTCACTCATCAATAATGCAAGTCAATAGAAGACACAAAGAACAACAATCACATAATTTCTTATTGATGCACACTTCATAGTTGCATACAAATCCTTTACTTCTTGAAACACAAATGCCTAGCTCTAATGACAGTCATCATCCATACTCCTTTGAAAAACTTACACATATACGTGATTTCATGTTCCAACCCCTCTCATGAGAGAGTCAAGGTTGTCCAAGCTCTGATACCATGTTAATGTTAATGTTTTACCAGGAATTGAAATATGTAGCAAAACATAACAGAATAAAGAACAATAAGACACAAATATTTATCCTGGGAAAACCCTCCAACTTGACGGAAAAAACCCAGCCACAAGAAATGATGCTTTATTGATAAAATAATAGAGATCTGTGTACAATGCTTCAAACTAAACCAGTAAAATATCTACTACACACAGAACCAACAATATAATGTGTGACTAACCACTCACCAATGCACAAGACATAAATATATAGAAGACTTTACTCTTCATTTTTAATGGCAGTCCACAAGGTTTCTTTGAATCATCTCGAGGTATCATATAGGGAGACCCACTCTGTCCAGCTCTCTAGGCAGATGGTTGTCTTAAACCAAACACATTATCATGCTAAATATATGATTTTGGCCATACCAATTTATTCTATGATGTGCATGAAAATCCTGGCAAAAATTATCTAAATCATTGAGAAAAAGATGAGAAAGTTCTTCTAGAATGGAAGTCAAGGACAAGACAAAATCCCACTCATTGGCTGGGATCATATTTGCAAACCTAGAAGGGTGAGGGGAGTTGGATTGAGATGTTGAAACTTGATGAATGAAGCAATTGGAGAAAAGCTTTTATGGATGATGTACAAGAACCCCACCCAAAAATGGGCTAGAATCATTGCAAATAAATATTTGGATAGCGCTGCCATGGAAATAATTCTCACCATCTCTGATCCATCAAAAGGATCCTCCATCTAGAATTTCGTGTTGTCATGCAGGTAAATAATCATAGATCATTTTACCTAGAAGCTGGGGAATGGGGAGACAACTAAGTTTTAGGATGATTCCTTTGAAGGACAACATGCATTAGCATCAGACGAACGTAAAAGAGATCTCAAGAGAAAAATGGTGAATGGTTGGGGCAACAAAGTGGCATATTTTATCAACAAGGAAATCAACGATGAAGGGGTAAAATGGAGCTGGAAAGATGACAAAGATCTAAATTTAGAGGAAGAGGAGATATTAGAATTAAAGGGACTGATGGATAGCAGGAACTTTCTTCTATCTAGTGATGATGATGAATTGATATGGTGTGGAGCCAAAAAATGGGAATACTCAGTCAAAATTGGTTACCAGCTCACGAAAGCAACTGGAATTACTTAATAGGAATTATCTCACCTATTTTGGAACAAGTACAGTTTTCCCAAAGCAAGAGCTTTCTCTTGGATGTCATGCAAGGGGCATATTTTTACAGGTGAAAGACTTATAAGCTATGGTCTGCATGGACCCTTTGAATGTGTGTTGGGTAGTGAATGGGAAGAAACTATTGATCATCTTTTGCTCCATTGCAAAACAACCAACACTTGTTGGAAATATGTTCTTCGTAAGCTTAATATGCATTGTGCCTTTTCGGCTATAATCAAAGAAAAGTTGCAAAGCTAGAGCTATCCAAATTGTAAGTTTGTCTTTTCTTGCATCTGGCAAATCTACCCTTCATCAATTATTTGAGAAATAAGGAAACAACACAATCACATAATTTTTCAAGTGAAAGTTGAATCAGATGAAAGATTGTGTACAAGAATTGAGCATATAGTATCATTGGGTTGGTAAATTCAACAGTAGTGTCTTTTAATCTGAGCAAGTTTCCTTTCAATTCTTTTGATTCTAGACTTCAGAGAAATTGGACAATGCTAGAGTATAGGCTTGTTAATGGGCTTTCAATGGTTGATCCTTCTTATCAAAAAAGAGATGAAGTGAAATGGGAAGCTCCAGAAGAAGGGTAGATCAAAGTCAACTTTGATGGAGTTGCAAAAGGAAATTTGGGTCCTTCAGGGGTTGGATGCATGGAAAGAGACTCTATGGGTAACATCCTGGCCATAGAGTCAAAAAAACAAACTAGAGGGTACAAATAGTGAAGTTGAAGACCGGGCAACATTATTGGCTATAGAAATGGTAGAGTATTCAAGATTTGTGTTTGAATTCTAAAGGAGACTCACTGATTATTAGTCCCTTCCATTAAGGTAGGAGACTAATGTTTTCCGATCGCATTTCATATTAATTCATTTTTTGGGAAGAGTGAAAACTAAACTTATCCTATGGTCTCTCCACATTATAACATTAAACTTAACTTTGTTGCGTTAATTCTAATATTCCTATTGGTCGCCCTCTATTTCGCCGGTGGTATTTTCAATTTGTCAATTGGAAAAAAAACCATATTTTCTTCTCTTCAAACGTGGTCTTTGCATGTTCCTGTAACATGGCAATGGCTGTAGAAGGCAGATGTCATCCAGGAGCCAGGTGTATTACGACAATAAAGGTATTGTTTTAAAAGTTCTACTCATTTTCTCTTATCTCATTACAAGCAGTGTTACTAGGCAAGAGGGCGATAGTAGCAGGGCAAGGTTTTTCTACACTGATGTTTGGTGTTCAGAACTGTTTCTCGCCCATGGCTATGAGCAATGAATTAGGTAGAATTATCAATTCTATGGTAAGTATGATTCATCGACAATTCAATTCTATTCAATTTATTATTCAAACTGTGTTGTTAGGATTTTCTTATACTAGGGATAAAATACTTTCCATAACAATTAAAAGTGTTGTGTGGAGAAGTCTAATGGGGTTTCACACAATTTTGTGTTGTTTGTGGTAAAAGATTATCTTTTTAGGTCATGACAAAGCCAAATACCAATTCGGGTTGTATATGAAAGCTCTAGTGCTTGGATTTGTTTCCATTTGTAGAAGCCTATGTGGTTCTCAATGGGAGTTCTAAGCTTTCTTTGCACTATTCAATTTGGGCTCTAGGGGGTTTGCAAAGTAATTTACATATTTCAATGGGAGAGAATACAACGAAGTCCTTCTTTAGGAAATTTTTCTTTGTTGTCTCTTTCTCTAATCTGAAGAGCTCCAGTAGGCTTTAACCACTGTAAAAGGCTTGAATCCACACATACTGCATCAAGAGGGCTTATATTCTCAATGACAACTATTGAATTGGTTGCATGTTGTGAGGTAAATGTTTTAGGTAGTTTAAAAACTGGCTCAACACTCAAGGGAATCATTTTTTCTCCTTTGGCTGGATTCTACCTTTATTTCCATAATATTTTCATATTTCCTATGTTCCAGGGAAGCTATTAGATAATTATTTTACTTTGTTGCTGAAACTGATGCTTCAATACGACTTATCATGTAGAAAATGTTGGGCTATTTCTGTAATAGAGGGCCGCCCCTACCTTTATTAATAGAATGGATAGGGCCCCAGCACTATACTATCCTTCCCGACAATAGATAATACCTTCCCAACAATATACCACAGAAGGATTATTCAAGCCAGCGACTAGAGCTCTATTCTTCACAGCTCAATGTTCCCTGCACCTGGGAGGGCTGGTTCTTGTAGCTATGTACAGATTCTTGTGCTTCTTCTCTCACTTACGAAAGCATGTAAAGAAGCACCCGATTGCTGTGGTATTTTAGCACAGAATAACCCAACAAAAATCTGATCTAACCAGCTGATATCAAGGCTTCATTCAAATGAGCCTTAAGCGCCTATTTCAATGGGATTTTGCATCACCATTCGAGCCTTAAAGAACAAAGGGGTATCTTATGCATTAGTTTCTTGCTTGAATTAGGTGGGAGAAGGCAATAAAAGAGGATAAAATTAAATATTAAAGACCACCACTAAGAATGCACAAATTGGCTCTCCCAGCCACACCATTGTGCAAATAATGGCCACATCCTTGTCAAGTAGGACCGTATAAACAAATTCATGCATCACTTGTTAGGAAATGGCTAGATGTATCAATGTATAAGTTTGTAATTAGCTCCATAATTTGAGGGGTAGTAGAAAATTAAAGTATCAACATGTTACGGTTGAATAAACTTTTTATGAACTCAATTATTTTTGAAGTAGGAGAATGATGAGAAAAATTGGTAGAAGTGCCATGTGCATTGAGAAACAGGGTATATTTCAACTATTAAAAGACAATGAAATGAATCCCCCTGACCTAAATGGGTCTCTTTGCCTTTTAAATATTATGAGAACAATTCAGATTTGTTAAATCCAAGACCCAAACAAAAGAGAGGTAATTAGCCTAGTTTTCATAGCTCTTGTTCTTCATATATATATATATATATATTGATACAACTACAACCTTTACAACATCCAAAACAAAATTGTCAATCACTGTGCAACTACTTCAAGCACTAGGCAGGGACTCCAGCTGCGCCAACACAACCCTTGTTATCAATATTATTGCTATAGGCAAGTCATATGTTTGGAAGATTGATAAAATTATTTCTATTAGACGTAAAAAAAATTGACCTGTTTCTGCAATTTCAAATTATCCCATGTTTATAAGGAGCGCAACACCTTAGAGGACTACATCTCCAAGGTGTCAGTCAACTTGACCCCTCAATAATGCTATGCTGGCAATTGTGGTACACCTTGGCAGGTGGTGACATGGAAAGTGAGATAACTGAATGACGATGTGGGGGTGATGACGCAAAGAGGAAACTATATTTTTGAAATACCATCAACAAAGGACAATGGTTTTGATTTGATGTGACATGCATTGAATGCGAAGGAAATTGGGTTAAGATTTTCCAAGATCTCAAGAGGACACTGAGTAATTTCTCACTCTTCATAAAGCTAAAGCTGACAATGTTGGAGTGCAAGATAATAGAGAAGAGAAAAGGGTGGAAAGAAGAAGACAAAGAAATGTTGTTCGTGGGGCAACTCAGGGAAGAAGAGGAAGACCATTTGCAAGGGGTGGTCATTGTGGAGGCCACGGCGCAAGGCGGCACTCGAGGAGAAATTTAGAAAGGAACTGAGCCGAACACCAAGTTATAGATCGTGATGAAGCTAGAAAATCTTACCCCGAGTGTGATTTTACCATTTTGGCTTTTTTGTTGAAATGTCATTCGATGTAAATGCTGGTAGAATTTGAGTCAAGTGTTGATTCTCATTTTGTGTCTGTGTGCAAATGGGTTACCAATTTTTTTGAGGGTTTTGGTTGACTGGTATATAGACATGGGTAGCATTTTTTTGCAAAGATCATATGTGTATAGAAAGGGATAGTTGATGTGTGGAATTTGTGAAAACAATGTAGTGATGATATGAAGGTGTGATTGTATAATTCATGGGGGCTGAAGTATCATTTGTAAGGCACTATATTATTGTAAATCCCAAACTTTATTATTAATAAAATATAAATTTACCAATTAAAAAAAGAATACGTGAGGTGTAATATCAATTTCACGTTAAAAAAGTGGTCCAAGTGAAAAATTAACAAAAATGTCATTTTATTTTTATGATGTGAAGTACCTTTTCCCATTAATTATTTTTGAGGGTATTAATTTATTTAGTATTTGGTAAAAGAAATTATTAATATTTAGGTGTTAAAAGAAAAATGGAAATGGAAAACATAGGGGAATGATAGGTTAATTAGAAATAAATTTTAATGATAAATTTAAAAATGACAAGAAATAATGCAAGGTGTGTTCTGATTTATTTTTGAATTAATATGTAAGAATATTTATTTGCATATTTTTTCTATTGCATATCATTAAGTAACAAAAGAGTTTTACAACAGAGTATAAGGATAAAAAATCAAAGAGATCGAGTGTTATGCTGACCAACTTCAGCCAGATCAAAAGAGCCAAAAAATACAAGTTACTGCCACATTGTAGTATGATTGACAAGATACGGTATTTAAAACTAATAACTAAAACACTGGAAAAAAGTAATCACTCAGATGGTTCCTCCTAGTCTGTATCAGAAACATTAGAATATGGAGAAACAACATTATAGGCGATGATTTCATGAGACTGGAAAGCCAGGTTCTCTGTTCTCTTTGGATCCTCATCACCAGGTTTCCACTATCCAGACTGCTTCAGCTATTGAATGAATTCAGCAAGAGAGCTCTCAAATTCACCTCCATCCTTCATGGTAGTGTATCCATGTGTAATGTCTTTCTTCTCAATAGTAGCCTTTCCATCTTTCAAAATTTGCAAGAATTTACTTTCCTTCATCTCGATGATAGTGGTGACCTGGATGACAATATCAATATATATGAGTCTCCTAGGAGACTCAGTAAGGTTCCTGTCCTTCCCTACCAGTACATCATTATTCTGAGCTTCCAAATAATCCACAATATAACAGAAGAAAGGATGGACCAGAAAGTGTTACAATATTTGCTACTGCTAATATGTTATTAGATTATATTTAAAACTTTAAAATGAACATTGAAAGTGAGGCCAAACATTTTCCAAACTTTAGAAGAAAATAAACAATCAAAAAAGACATGCATAAGAGATTTTGGTTGTCTACAGACAGTACACAGATTAGGCTCTCCTCCAGGATTCTTAAAGGGTAACCTATGTAGCAAGAGTTTCCACAAAAAATAGTTAATTTTGGGTTCCAAAGGTTCACTCCAAATGAAGGCAAAATATCGGTTCTAGTTGGATTGAAGAGCATGAAGGTGTCACTTGGAATTAACATGGGAAATAATACCAAGATTGAAAGTAAGAAGGTTGTAGATGTATTTGGTTTTGACGAGGTGGAGGGGAGTGTTTTCAGGCCAAGAGAGATGGAAGGAGCATCGGTTTGGGAGGCAACAACCACTAACATACCCCAAACTGTTTAGGGAAGCAGAGAGGAGGGATTTTTTTCTCCATTGGGATTTGGGAATATTCAACTCTACTTCCATTTTCTCCCATGGAATTAGTTTTCTCTGCTATAATACATCCTAGAAAGCTTTAATACCTTTCTCAGACCACTTTTTTTCTGAGCAGCCTTGAAGTAATGCCAAGGGTTTATTACGATGTTTAAGATTCTTCCATAATGACTTATTACCACAGATTAATCCATTACCTTCAGTTGGGACAATATTACAGATAAATTATTTCACAAATTTCCAACTCTTCCAAATGGTTTTGAAAACATTTGAACCCGATACTACTATATTGCCTTTTATTGTATGAAGCTCAGTGAAGTAGAGGTTAGTCCAAGCCTTAGATTTTCTAGGATGACCCGAGATAAATTGTTTATGATCAAGACTTTCCAAGGCTCCTCCCTTGTGGCTGACTTTGCAATCCATTTAACAACTAATTCTATACCTTGGGTTCTAATATTTTTAAGACCAAGTCCACTCCAAGACTTCTCTCTGGTACACCATTCCCAAGATACAACATGCATCTTTTTGTTGCCTCACCATCTGACTAGAGAAAGTCTCTAATAAATTTTTGGATAGGGTTGAATTGGTGTTGGTTAAATAGCCAGGCAGATGAGAAATATATTGGATACGGAGAAAGAATTTTTTGACATACTTGGAATTTGCCAGGAAAAGAGAGGAGATTAATCTCCCATTTGTTCAATTTTTTTAGAATCCTTTCCTTGACCCAACTCCACATCTCATTAATAAAGTCAGCCATAATATGGTCAGGGCCTCCCCATTCCAATCCAAACTTTCCTCACAAAATTGGGGGATTGTGGTCCCATCCCAACATGATAGACTTGGATAGTGATATCTTAGTACTAGAGGCTAAGCAGAACAACTCTAGTTTGGTCATGAGGCAGTCCATGTTGTATTCTTCAAGATTCATGAGGATGGCGGTGTCATCAACAAATTGAATGTTAGAGACCTCCTGTTTATTAAGGAGAATGATTACTTTCACTTTTGGAGATAGGGAATCATCCCTTAGGAAGAAATCAAGGGAGTTTGCAGAAATAAAAAAGAGGGAGGGGGCAAGGGAGCATCCTTGTCTAATGGACCTAGAAAGTTTAAAAAAAAGATCTTACTCCATTGACTTCTACTATCGCCCAGGCTCCTTAGAGAAGAGTAGAAACCATTTTGCAAAAGAGAGGTGGGAAACGTAGTGCTTCCAACAACATCAAGATATAATTTCACTCAATCCTATCATAAGCTTCCTCATAATCAATAAGTAACATAACACTTGTTGTCCAGATACTTTGGCCCAATCCAAAGCTTCCCAACATGTTATCAGATTTTCTAGGATGTATCTCCCCTTAACAAATCATGTTTGAGTATTGTTAACCACTTTAGGAAGAACATTCACAATTCTACGGGACAAATATTTTGCGAGGATCTTATAACCAACATTAAGGAGGGTGATGGGCCTCCAATTCTAAAAATTAAGTATGTCTCCTTCTTAATGAATTAGTTTAATAAGGCTGACATTGATAGTTGTACCTAGAGTTCCTGATGAAATGTCCTCTTTGAAAATACTAAGTAGGTTTCTACAAATCGAGTCTATATTGGATTTAAAGAATTAAACTGGAAGTCCATTAGGTGTAAGGGCCTTATCATTGGCCATGCTCAAAATAGATTTTTTTATTTCATCATCTAAAAAGCTCCCTATCTATTACCGTTGCATCTTCCCCAGTCACCTTCTTAGGGATGATTCCTCTAATCTTTTGCCTAGCAGTCTCCATGGGTCCCGTTATCTTGTAAGGTAAACAAGTTTCTATAAAACTTTGTGAATGTCTCTACAATATCTTCATGGGGTGTGATAAATTTGCCCTATTCCCAGATGTGATATTTTATCTCTCGCTTCCTTCTTCTTAAAAGTATGAAATAAATTTTTTGAACCTCTATCTCCCAAATTAAGCCAGTTGATTCTGGCTCTAACTTTAGCACCTCTAGTCTTAACATTTTGCAATTTTTTGAGGGAATCTCAACAAATCATCACCTTGTCTAAAAGCCTTGGGTTAGAGGGGGTGTTCTGGATTAGCATTTCAGACTCCTATAGAGCCTCTACTAATTTGTATTCTTCTTCGGACTAGCATCTTTATCCCTTTTCTTGCCTACAACCTTGAGCATCTTTTGCCAAGACTCAGAAGTTTGAGTCCACATGGTTACTTCAGATTCATGGTGAGCAATCTGATCATTATACCAAGTAATTATTTTCAATGCTATGTTAACATCTTCATCCTTAAGAAGAGAGGAGTTTAGGGAAAAACCTTGGTTCTTAGTAGGCATATCTCCATGATCTATGATCAGATGGATGCAAGAGAGTATAGGATGATGGTCTGATAGAGTGAAGGGAAAAACCTTAACACAATTGTCATCAAGAGGAGGGGGAAACTAAAAAATTGTATGTTCATATAGAATCTGTCCAATCTAGAGTAGATCTTCATATCCCCTCTCTGAAAGTTAGACCATGTAAACCACACACCTTTAGATTCACCTTTCTTTTCTACTAGGGGGTCAAATAAAATTCAATTTTCTCATCATTCTATTCCAATAGAGTAGCTCAATTCCTTTCTATTCAAATATTAATCCTCCCACTTTGTCCTGAGCCCTTTCTACCATATTGAAATCTCCTACTACAATCCAAGGAATGTTATCAAGATTTGTAATCCATTTCCACGGGTTAATTCTCTCATTATGTTCATTGGGGCATAAATTGAGAAAGCTCCATACAACATCATCAACCTTAAATACGACCTAGACTTCCCTATTGCAAGGAGAGAGTCCCCACCTTTGGACCACTTTCCTCCATTCTGGACCTATCATAATAGAGGTCCCACCTTTACCCCTCTGGTATCTAGTAGAATAAGCTATTGCATCTTTCTAAATGCATTTTAGGTCAATTTCAAGTGCAAAGCCAGCTTCCTTCACCTCTTGAAGCATAAGTATATCCAACTTCTTATTTGAATATAGAAACCTCTTAACCACATATTTCTTGTCAGAGGATTCCAAACCTATGACATTCCAAGATGCTCAGTTTAATAACATGAATAACCCCTACATGTCAGTCTCCATGGGGGTCCACAAAATTTTGAAATACTAAGGAATTTTATTCCTTGAGGCCTTGGAGGGTTTTGGGTTACCATTAAGTAGAGGATTCCTACCTCTCTTCCTCCTAATATTCACCCCATAAACAAAGTCTAAAGGGTCCTTCTTAAGAGGCTTACTAGCCTTTTTGTGTTTCTTGTCAGAGTTAGAGGTGAAGACAAAATTTTCCACATATTTTCATTTATTTATCTTCATATAAGAGTCAAATTATATGTATAAGACACTATAAAATTATTTTATAAGATTAACAAATTTCTCTTGATTCAGTTAGAGGTTACAAAATTAATGTTTGTATGAATTGTTATTTTTACCTCTATATTTCTATGGACAGGTGAAAAATTGTAAAATATCAAGGAAGGATAGACATTGCATTTTTTTAAGTCTATCTACTAGGTAAATGGAACAAATTATGCTTTGACCAAAACAATGTTGCATATTTTAATACTTTATTAAATGTTTTTTTTACTTTCTCCCAACCACATCATTGTTTAGATACTGCAATGGCATATGTAAATTGCAATTTATGTTTAAATGCGACACCAGATCCATCTGACCTGCTAGTTTTGAGTAGCTAAGTTCCATAAGCAGGGTCAAACACTCAACCTTTCATGTTGAGGATCGAGAGAGCTAAACACTTTGTAGTTCGACAGAAAAAATACGTAAACTTTATACTTGTCTTGAGTACAACATATGGGGTGCAGTCCAAGACTTCAGGAGACACATCATTGTTTAGATACTGCAATGTCATATGTGAATTGTAATTTATGTTACAATGCTACACCAGATCCATTTGACCTGCTAGTTTTGAGTTTCTAAGTTCCATAAGAAGGGTCAAACACTCAACCTTTCATGTTGAGGATCGAGGGAGATAAACACTTTGTAGTTCGGCAAAAAAATACCTAAAATTTATTCTTGTCTTGAGTACAACATATGGGGTGTATTCCAAGACTTTGGGAGACACGAATGAACACATTATCTCTTCATCATCATGAGTTGATGAATTCAACCTCTTGGTCACACAAGAATGAACATAATATATCTTCATCATCATGAGTTGATGAATTCAACCTCTTGGTCACATATTGTATCTCTTATGTGATTTATTCCTTGAAGTATCCATAAGTTGGTTGAAAATTATCTCTTGTTTGAGAAAACAATGTAAATATTTAAATAATGTAAATTTATTTTATTTCAACAATGTGGTTACACATTTATTTAGTAATTTGAATCCTAACATAATCAACTTAAATCAATAATGTAACACAACTCACACAAGATCAAGAAATGACAAATTAATTTAACAATAAAAATTATTTAATTAATTAATAAAATTATTAATAAAATTATGTACTAACAAGTAACATGACAATTTAAGTGTTTACATATAAAGAGAACCTATAATAAAATAAAAATGGTGTAGGGTCTTCAATGAAAATGAAATGAATAAAATAATCTAGAATCAACGTTTGTATCACCAATATCTATCTATCTCCCTACTTATCTATCTCTCTATCTACGTCTCTCTATCTCTTTCTATTTCTATCTCTCTATCTTTCTTTTGTCTATCTATCTATCTCTATCTAATTGTCTATCTATCCCCATGACTCTCTCTCTCTCTCTCTCTCTCTCTCTCTCTCTCTCTCGTGTCTATCCATCTATCTCTCCGACTCTTTGTCTATCTATCCATCTATCTCTCTATTTGTATTTTATCTATTTATATATTTGTCCCTCTATCTATCCCTTTGTTTGTCTATCTATTTGTCCCTATGTATCTCTATCTGTTTGTTTATCTATTTGCATGTATGTCCCTCCATTTATCTATTTCTGTTCTTGTTTATCTATCTATCTATCTATCTATATAACAATGATTTATGCATAGGAAATGACAAAGCAACGCGAGAGGGAAAAGGAGCGATCACATCAGCCTATGAATTGAGATGAGTGGGAGCAAGGAGCTAGTGTGAGGGGTGGGAAGTTCTTGACACCCAATAGAGTGCACATATGAAATATGGGAATGACCATAGAGTATTCTAATAGAGGGAAGAGGTGAAGCAAGCTTTTCATATGGATGCATTTAGAGAGAAGGTTAACAAAGGAGGGAAAGCAAACAAACAAGGTCGCTCAACAAATTTCCAAGAAGAAGGACCTTTCTATGGCCACAATACAATAAACCTAGGAGTCCATCGACTGGAGTGGGTCTTTGACAAAGGAAGATGGGTGGATAAGTGTTTGGACTCTCAACGAGAGTGGTATGGGTTATACCAAAAAAATGGAGTGGGTAATGCAAAGAGTAGTCCCAAAAGACTCTATCAAAAGAAAAAGGATTGGAATCTTGAGCCCCCCTGAATAAAACCTAGAAAAAGTTAGTGGAGATCCAACTGAAACAACTGGTAAGGGGTATTAATAAAAGGGGTAGATTGGGTAAAGAAGAGATTTATGAAAGGAAAGTATGGCTGGTTTAGGAAAACAAAGATTCCTCAAGAAGACATTCCCAAATTATGGAAACCTAAGACAATAAAAGAAAATCTAGGAGTTGAAAGCTTGGGTATTGGGAAGTTAATAACAAAAAGGGAAAATTAGGGAGCTGGATCCTCGAAGGAAATAGAAAATAAGGAAGAGGAAGGGGCAGAAAGATAGGAAGGAAAAAAAAGGTATGTCATTAAAAGATCCAGTATTTAAAATTTATTTTGATGGTGAAAAAATTCAGCAATGTAAGGATAATCTAACTAAACTGGGTTTTTTTTATTAAATTGGGGGGGGGGGGCGGGGGGGGNTATTAAATTGGGGGGGGGGGGCGGGGGGTGTAAGATAGATGTGGGGGAAATACAAGATTGTTATCGGGGTCAATGGGGAGAACATCTTACAATCAAACTATTGGGAAATCAAGTGTAGCCAGTAATTTTTAAAACCTAGGAGGACAAAAAGATGGCTCAAGGGCTAGGACCTTTCTTTATGAATGGAACACAAATACATGTCATAGAGTGGAGGCTGAATTTTGATCCTTGGG
The DNA here is from genome assembly GCA_018584345.1 of Thuja plicata. Classification (NCBI taxonomy): domain Eukaryota; kingdom Viridiplantae; phylum Streptophyta; class Pinopsida; order Cupressales; family Cupressaceae; genus Thuja; species Thuja plicata. Next base: position 132,805 of record MU224336.1, read on the forward strand.
ATTGTATACAATCTACCAATAGAATATTGGTAGGAAGAAATGATAAAATAAATCGGGAGAAGTTTAGGAAAATTGCAATATTTGAATGATATTCAGGAGGATACTACAATGTGAACTTACTTCAGGGTATGCGTCAAACTTTCAAATAAAGATAAAATCCACAGGAGATAGAGCTAATATCGAAGGTAGGGAAGCATAAGATGACAATTTTTAAAGAGGATATATTGAATTTGTGTACCCATTGCAAATCATTAATGCATGGAAGGGAGAAATGTGTGGAGATTGTAATGGTTAAGCGACTCAGTAAATACCAAAGACAGAAAGTAAGTCCAAAAGAGGACAACAAGAATATTTTCTATCAACTAACAGAGATGGAATTGGAAATGATAGAGTCCATTTGGGCTAGAAGATGCATTGAGAACCAAGAAAAATTCATGACCTGATCAATTATGAGCATAATAACCCAGATAGTGGAGAGAAGCAAAAGGAAAAATAACTATTGACAGAGGAGTTAGGGTATATTGGGGACCAAATAGATGAGTTGAATTGGGAAAAAATATCTTCCCTCACCCCACAGAGATTTCCAGCATGAACCAAGAGAGCACAGATGAAATAAGGGATAAAATGGAAGCACCAAAACCTATGAGTGATTCTGAAAGTAATAGGGAGAAAAAAGAGGAAGAGGATTTTGAGAATATAGAGGTAGGAGACTGCAGAGACTGGGAAGTCAAAATCAGATGTGGATGGTAGTTTTAAAGATTACCAGGAATGGATTATGGAAGAAAGAGGTATTGAACAAATACAATCAAATTTAAAGACTCCCAAGATCAGGAAAGCTAAACATAGGGGAAGGAAAATTAACAAAGCTAAACTAGTGATAGAAGGAAATACTAAAGGTCAGACTAAACTTAACCAGACTATTTTAAGAAGAGGGCGGGAAGTATTCCCCACACAGAATCATGAAATTAGCTTGAATGCTAGGGGCTTAAATTCCCCTAGGAAACGGTGTCACTTCAGGTGTCAAATTGAAAAAAGTAAAGTTGATCTGATTTTAATTTAGGAAACCAAATGGAGTAAGGAGGAGAAAGAGGTAAGAATGAAATTATGGAAGCAGTGGGAGGGATATTTTTCTTCAGGAGGAATTGGATTAGTATAGAATCCTTTAAAATTAAATTGTACTTTGGAGATAGAATATTTTAATTGGATGATGGTTGATTGTCTTGAATATCACAATAACAAAGCATGGAAAATTATAAATGTTTACGAACCCGTTTCAACAGTGGCTAAAAGGGATACTTGGGGCAATATTTCATAAGTCTTGGATAGACTTTGAGAAGAGAAAGTGATAATCAAAGGTGATTTTAATGCCATGTTAAATAATTCAGAGAAACAAGGGGATTAACCACTTTGACGAGAGTACAATAGGATTTTCAAGAGTTTGTTGATGCAAATGGACTTAGGGAGACAAAGGCTAGCAATGGAATATCCACATGGGCGAATAAGAGACTAGGATTCACACATATAGCAAAAAAATTAGATATATTTTTCCTTTTTGGAAAGTGGAATGAGGAATCAAAGATGATTGAAGCCTATATAATCCCTTATAGTGGTTCAGATCAATTCCATATACAGTTACAAATAGCAAGGGAAAACTAAAAAGGAGGAGCAGCATTTAGATTTGAAAATATGTGGTCACGGGATCCTAGCATGTATGGATTGCTGCAACAATGGTGGCAGGAGATCAAATTTGGGAACCAGTCTAAGACGTTTGTATTTAGTAAGAAATTGGCATAAGCTAAGGATAAATTGAAGGAGTGGAACAAGAGTCATTTCAAGAAATTTTTTGAAGAAAGCACTCACATAGAGATGGAATTAATAGAGATAAATGAGTTTGTTATAGAAGAGGGCATGGGGGAGGCAGAATATGTGAAGAAAAAAAGCCTCAAAGTTGAACAGACATAAATAATGGCCAGGGAAGAATGCTACTAGAGGCAAAATTCTAGAGAAGTTTGGCTTAATGAAGGGGATAAAAGAACAAAAAAAATTAATGATACAATAGTTATGAATAGAAGCAGAAAAATAATCACATAACTGATTAGGGAGGATGGTACCAGAGATCAAACAGGGGAAGAAATTAATCAAGAGGTGGTGGGGTATTTTCAATCACTTTTGAATTAGGAAAATCAATATGAGGAGGAAGATTAGGTTTTTCGTTCTAAATAGTATTCCCAAAGTAATTGTAGAGGCTAACAATAAAGAGCTCAACAAAGTAAATGTAATGGAGGAATTAAAGAAGGCAACCTTCGAACTCAGAGCTGATGGATTTCTAGCTTGTTTCTTTTAATCATATTGGGATATAATTAAGAAAGACATATTGAGGGTGGTGGAAGAATCAAGAAAGAAAGAAACTATTTTGGGGGAAATCAATCACACTTTTATTGCATTATTCCCAAAGAAATAGAAGGCTTCTAATATGAAAGATTTTCGCCCTATAGCTCTATGCAACACACTCTAAAAAATAATTATTAAGTGTATCATCTTAAAATGGAAGCACTTCCATGTTAAGAATGTTTATCCCTCCTTAGAGGGCTTTTTGGGCCATCATCATGTTATCCTCTCATTTCTACCCCTTCTGCATCTTTTGTGCAGTTTTAGGACCCTGATTGGGCCTCTCCGAGCACTGTTTATCCCACCTGGCATATTTTCCAAGGGTACTGACTCCCTAGGTCAAGGTAGACCTTGACCTTGACCTAGGTCAGGGTCAACCTTGACTTTGACCTAGGTCCCCTTTTTCAATTGGAAAGTTTGTCGGCTGTCAAGGAACACTCAAAAGTTCATTTTCCCGCTTCCGGGTTAGTTGTTTCGGGTTCTGAACCGACGAATCTTAAATTATATTTAATATAGGTCCACTTCTAGGGGTATAGGTCTAATTAGGATTTAATTTTCCTATGTAGGCCTCTCTAGAAGATTGTGCCCTAGATTTGTATATAAAGAAGCTCTCTCCTCTCATTTTCAACAATCATCTACTTGGAGACAAATACATTATCATCTACTTTCAAGCATCCATTGTGCCACATGCTCTTGATCTCCCAAGTGTTTAATCAAGGTTTTCAAGTCTTCCTCATAAGAATTCAAGTTATCCATTTAAGATCAAGGATTCAAGCATTCAAGCCATTGAAGGGATTTGGTTCAAGCATTCAAGATTCATCATCCAAACCCTAGATCTATCCATCATGGTGGTGTGATCTTCCTTCAAGATCCTTTGTGCATCCTCAAGATTCATTCATTCTTCCTTCAAGGTGGATTCTAAGCATACAATCATGGAGGTTTTGTCTTACATTTAGGGTTTCTAATGTTGAGTCTAAGCTTTCATATTAACATACTTGTTTACATTCGAAATACAATTGCATATCTATTTGAGTATCATAGCTTCATCGTTAGATCTACTTCTACTACTTGCTAGCATTCTCTATTTTAATTATTGATTTCAAGGTTAATTCCTAAATCGGGGTTTGACTAAGGAAAATCCCTCCCCCAACAAAAAAAATCATTTTACTTGCAGGTAGAGGTACATGGCAACGAATTTAAGAGCAGAATTGGATACCCTTTTTGGCCAACTTTTAGAATCCATGAACATAATTTATGTCAGAGTAGTGCAGGTCGAGGTCAACATTTTGGGGTACAATTGCGCCCCCACATTTGGGTCAAGGTCGACCTGACTCAGAAAAGGAAAATATTTATGGGTTTTTTCCATCTCTGCGTTTCTATTCCAGATCCGGTTGAAGAATTTCCTAAAACTCAACACAGACATCAGAAAATTGACTTTTCCAGATATGCTAAATTTTTAGGTAAATGTTTCATTTGAATTAAGGTTTTAAGAAATTAAGATCTATTGATCTACTTTATAATTAAGAAATTAGATCCCCCTTTCCCTCTTTATCCATAACTAGTTGATTCATTTTTTGCATTGATCGTCTCCTTTCAATTAATCAATTGGGATCTCCTTGTCTTGGATTAGGAGGCCACACATATCACACTCAACTCCTTTTATATATAAAATATATATTTTTATATCCTACATTCTGGTGAACCTGCGATAGACAACTCTTTCTTTTTGGTGTTATATGCTTTGCCTCTTTTCCTTAGAGACTATCTTTTGCATACATACTAAATTAGTTTTCTTTTATGCTCTTGCATTTTAAAATAAAAAAAAATTCTACATACTCATAAAAATACAAAACCATTTCTTCCATTTCATTCACTATGAAGATCTTGAAGATGCTTTTGGGTATGGTCATTTTTCTCATTCTTCTTCTCTTAGCATCTCTTTATAATACTTATGATATTTATGAGAGTATCACCCATTTCATCATGTTTGTTACTCTTCATGTTTTACTTTCTTATGCTATTTTGAGGTTAACTAATACTAGTCTTCCTACTTTCAAGACTTTCATTAAGAATTTGTGTAGCGAACTTATTGCTCTTTTGGATTCTGTGAAGAATTTGGTAGATGATACCCAATTTACTAATCTTCCTAATCCTAATCCTATCGTTCCTATTCTAGTTCTTAATATTCCTAATCCAATTCCTAATATTCCCACTCCTATTTCTTCATCTTTTATCCCTAGTTCTTCCCACACTCGTGATGGGGCTCAAACTATGGTTCATGATGCAGATGTACAAGAATTATTTGATTTATCTTCCCCTTCTTATCCAATCCATGATGATGTTAAAGGGAAGAGAAAAGAAACTTCTTATAAGCCTATCATTCCACCTTACACAACATTTTCTCATGATCACTGTAAACAATCACCTCCTATAGAATCTTTACAAGATATGTACACTACCAGATACAATATGGTAGCTAAACAAGGTTATAAGGGTTTAGGGCTTGGTGTTAATGAACATGGTATTAAATATCTGGTTCATCTATCCCCTAAAGAAGATAAGCATGGTCTAGGCTTTCTGCTATCTCAATTTAAGGTGGTTGATTTTGATTGTTGCCCTCCTCTTCATATTCTTCTTCCAACACCTTCCTTAAATTACCCTGATACCCCTTAGGATGTGGCTAAGAAGGTATATGTTCAATTAATGAATTCTAAGAAATAAATCTTTAAACCTATGCCAAAAGATGCTCTCTCCAAGTACAAATGTCCTTTTCATTATAATAATACACATTTACTTGCTGATTGCGTGCATTTCAAGATGTATGTTAGAGAAAGAGTTGCTTTAGGAATTATATCTCATTATCATGTGGTATTACAATTTCTTCATAATTTCCATACGGGGAATGCACCTTGTTCTTCAATAATATATATATATTTCTCCCTCTTGTCTCTTCACTAGGGGGCAAGAGGTATTTCTTCCATTTTTCTAGGATCCATTATGCTCTTAGCATGTATTTTGTTTTGAGCTTAATTGGTTACTCTTTATATCATCCATAGCTCTCTCCTAGTCTTCATGATATCTTTTCTAAGACATTTTTCTTTGCAAAGATATCTCTTTGTTACAACATATCTTGATCTGATTGATGTATCCCTTGCTTTCATTCCTGGGGGGCAAGGTTGTCCTTCTTTCTCTCTGTCTAAGGATCTACTTTCCTTAGCTTAGTGGCATTTGTTTATTCTGTAACATTATTTCCTTATAAAGACTTATGTTTTGGCTATGGATACCCTCTTATATGAGAGATGATTGTCCTAGGTCATCACCTCTTCTTTATTTTGCAAATTATGTTCTTTATAAACTCTTGCCTTTGCTTTGGTTTAGAGTTTGCTTCCTTCATTTCAAGATTCCTCTTCCTCTTAATCGCAGGGGGCTTGATGATTGAATCTTTGATCCCTCTTTAATTTTCTTTGAAAGATGATATTTTATCTAAGGCCCTCCTCTACGGTGTAGGTATTGTTGATAAGATCTCTTCTTCTTTGAGGATCCTTTTTCCATAAGTGACACATCCTTTTCATGATTATCTATGCTCTTAGATATAACGGTCAATACTCTTCGCTAAGACTATAGTGTACATTGTTGCTAACAGGATATCTCCTTACTTTGTGAAGTAGGTATCTTCCTTTCTCTTCCTTATCCTGTCTAATAGGTAGCCACGATAAGGAGGGGACATATATAGGGTCTCCCTTATACTATAGTTTACATTTTACAACATGCTAAATCCTCGGAAGGTAACACACATAAGTTGCTAAATCCTGAAGAAATACACATTTTCATTTTTTTTTCTAAATCCTTAGAAGGGAACACACATAAGTTACTAAATACTTAAGAGATACACATTTTCAAATTCAAAAATGCTAAATCCTCGGAAGGTAACGAACATAAGTTGCTAAATCCTGAAGAGACGCATTTTTATATTCCATAGTGATACAAGAATGTGGATCTATGGGTATTCCAAAAGCTATCAGAAGACACATTACAATTACAAAGCACAGTTTATGGGTGAACCTATTGGGCTCTCCCTCCTTGGTGATTCACGGTAAGGTGGGCATCTTACTAGGTGAGGTAATCACTCTCTCTTTTCTCTCTTTCACTTTAATGCTAGTAGGATTAGATCATCAAGCTATGTTATTTATAGTGTTTCTCTTATCTTTCTTATGCGGTTATTTATGCTTTTATGACAGATTTCCAAATATTATATTAGCATAGGAAGCATTTCTTGGCAAGGTTTCCTTTTCTAGTTGATTTGGGTTTGTTTTGTACCAACCCCTCTTTTTGTGTCTTTTTAGCTTTATCTTTGTTTTCTCTTTGTTTTCGTACCCTTATGCGTGTATGTTGAGTTAGAATCCTTGGCTTAGGGGCTCATGTCCTTGACTAAGTGATGTCCTACCTTGTTAGGATCCACCAGAGTCTTTCTTCTAACTTTACCGCGAGTATGTTTGATTTCCATACTCCCGCTAAACTGGGGGCTTAATGTATCGTCTTAAAATGGAAGCACTTCCATGTTAAGAAAGTTTAGCCCTCCTTAGGGGGTGTTTTGGGCCATCATCATGTTTTCCTCTCATTTCTACCCCTTCTGCATCTTTTGTGCCTACTTAGGACCCTGATTGTGCCTCTCTGGGCACTGTTTATCCCACCTAGCACATTTTCTAGGGGTCATGACTCCCTGGGTCAAGGTCAAACTCGACCTTGACCTAGGTTAGGGTCGACATCAGCCTTGACCTTGGTCAGGGTTGAAATTGACCTTGAATTAGGATAGGGTCGACCTCGACCTCGACCCAGATCCCCCTTTTCAATTGAAAATTTTTTCGGCTACCCGGGGACACTCAAAAGTTCATTTTCCCGCTTCCGGGTCGGCTGTTTCAAGTTCCAAACTGACGAATCTTAAATTATATTTAATATAGGTCCACTTATAGGGGTATAGGTCTAATTAGAATTTACTTCTCCTATGTAGGCCTTTCTAGAAGATTGTTCCCTAGATTTGTATATAAGGAAGCTCTCTCCTCTCATTTTCAACAATCATCTACTTGGAGACAAATCCATCATCGTCTACTTTCAAGCATCCATTGTGCCACATGCTCTTGATCTCCCAAGTGTTTTTTAATCAAGGTTTTCAAGTCTTCGTCATAAGCATTCAAGTTCTCCATTGAAGATAAATGATTCAAACATTCAAGCCATTGAAGGGATTTGGTTCAAGCATTCAAGATTCATCATCCAGACCCTAGATCTATCCATCATGGTGGTGTGATCTTCCTTCAAGATCCTTTGTGCATCCTCAAGATTCATTCATTCTTCCTTGAAGGTGGTTTCCAAGCATACAATCATGGAGGTTTTGTCTTACATTTAGGGTTTCTAATATTGAACCCAAGCTTTCATATTAGGACACTTGTTTACATTTGAAATACAATTGCATATCTATTTGAGTATCATAGCTTCATTGTTAGATCTACTTCTACTACTTGATAGCATTCTCTATTTTAATTATTGATTTCAAGGTTAATTTCTAAATCGGGGTTTGACTAAGGCTAACCCCTTCCCAAAAAAACAAAACCATTTTTCTTGCAGGTAGAGGTACATGACAACGAATTTAAGAGCATATTTGGATACCCTTTTCGGCCAACTTCTAGGATCCACGAGTAAAAATTTTGTCGGAGAAGTGCAGGTCAAGGTCGACATTTTGGGGTACAATTGTTTCCCCACATTTGGGTGAAGGTTGGCCTAGCTTAGAAAAGGAAAATATTTATGGGTTTACTCCCTCTCTACATTTCTGTTCTAGATTTGGTTGTAGAATTTCCTGAAAGTCAACATAGACATCAGAAAATAGGCTTTTCCAGATCTGCTACATTTCTAGGTAAATGTTTCATTTGAATTAAGGTTTTAAGAAATTCAAATCTATTGATTTACTTTATAATTAATAAATTAGATCCCCCTTTCCCTCTTTATCCATAACTAGTTGATTCATTTTTGCATTTATCGTCTCCTTTCAATTAGTCAATTGGGATCTCCTTGTCTTGGATTAGGAGGCCACACATATCACACTCAACTCCACTCTTATATAAAAATATATATTTTTATATCCTACACTAAGATAGTTGCAAATAAACTTAAAAAGGTTTTAGATAGGCTGATTTCAAAGGAACAAGGCGGGTTTGCTTTAGGAAAGTCCATAGTGGAAGGGATAATAGTATCTCATGAAGCCATACATACTATGAGGAAACTAAGGATGTTTAACATGATTATAAAAGTGGACATATTGAAAGCATATTACTTAGTAGATAGGAATTTCCTACTTGAGGTGTTGGGAAATTTTGGCTTTAACAATGAATGGGTGAATTGGATTAAAGGTTGCACTGATCATCCTAAATTTTTCATTTTGATAAATGGGGCAGTGCAGGGATTTTTCTCCACCTCTTGGGGCATGAGGCAAGGAGACCCATTGTCACCGTATCTCTTCATAATTATGGTTGAAGCTTTATGGTGATGCCTTGTGAAGGGGAGAGAAGCTAGAAGGTGGACTAGAATTGAAGTTATTGCTGGGGTAGAAGAAGTTTCACATCAACAATTTGTGGATGACACAATCTTATTTGGAATAGCATCAACGTGTTGATTTTAGAGATCAAATGGATTAATTAGAAAATTAAACAAAATAATGAACATGAGAACACAGGAACACGAGGAGTTACCCTAGGAAAACCCCCCTCTCAGAGGAAAAACCCAAGATTAATCAGATCAACTATATTATTGCCTTATCAAGATTACAATGACTGATTACAATAGAAGTTTTCTTAGTGTCCCAAATATTGTAGATCAGAGATTTGTTGAAGATATTCAACTAATGAAGAAAATCTTATCTATAATAGCCTAACACAATGAATCACCATGGTCAATCAATATCGCCAATCTAGATGTATCACCAATGCATCAAGTAGATATAGGTCTTAGAATGATGAATTCATAACAGATCTGATTAGTATCTAATGATAGTTTCCCATATCTGATTGTACGCTTCCTTTTCATGATCCGTGGTTCCTAAGCTTTCCAAAGATGAGGATTAGTAGCAAAGGTTTTATAAATGATATAAATCTAAAGCACACAATACTACTGTATGTGATGAAAACCTACCTGCAAGAGACAACACTAAAACATGCAAACATTAGGATTAGCCAATAAAACAACAAGATTCAAAGAGGGTTAGCATGTTAAAGATGAAATCCCAAAAGCAAGAGTT
>MU224336.1:156967-170472 GCA_018584345.1 Thuja plicata
TCCCTATCTCTGGGATTGATCTCAACCGTTCATATCATCACCAATTCCTATATAATAAACCCTTCATAACCATTTGAAGGATCTAGGATTTCAAGCTCTCATGCACCATTACTATGTCAGTTTGGTTTTAGCATTCAAGCCATCTTGCGATCACACACTCATTTTAATTAGAAAATTCTCGACACTTCTAAGGTAATAGACGCTGCCCTGCCAATACTGAACATCAAGAACAACGTTTCAGAAGGAGTAGAGAGAAACAATAGAAGCTTCAAGCATCGTGGGGTTTGCATTTATTTGTTTTCCTTTCTCTTGCTTGTACATTTTATTGATTACGTTTCTAGTATTGGTTTTAGTAGTTATTGTGTGCTTGGATTTATATCATTTGTGAAAGCTTTGCTACTAACCCTTGCCTTTGGAAAGCTTGGGAACCACGGATCACGGAAGGAAGCATGGAATTATTTTATGAAGTTTTTTTTGCAGTTTGACGCTGATCTAAGGAGGCCCCAAACAAAAATTTAGATTTTTCTGAGTTTTTTTATAATTTTTCTGTGATATTTCATAAAAAATCAGTTATGGGCACAAATCAGAGTTTCTTTTCAAGAAAATTACATTTTTGGAAAGGCATTGAAATTATAGAGGGGGTTTATTCTCTGTAATTTTAATTTCTGTGAAATTATTTTACAAAAATAACAGATCTTTTCAAACTGGTCTTTTATGATAAAATAGCTCCCTAGGGCACAAATTAAGGAGTTATGATCTCAAATTTGTTTTGCAGGTACCCTTTGACATAAGAAAGCTACAATCCAAAATTCAGATTTTTCTGAATTTTTACGATTTTTTATAATTTTTTTATGATATTTCATAAAAAATTAATTTTGGACACAAATCATCATTTCTTATAAAAAAATTTACATTTTTGGAAAGGTATTGAAATTATAAAGGAGGTCTATTCTCTATGATTTTAATTTTTATGAAATTATTTTGCAAAAATAACAGATCTCTTCAAACTGGTCTTTTATGATAAAATGGGTCCCTAGGGTACAAATTAAGGAATTATGATCTAAACTTTTTTTTGCAGGTACCCTTTGACATAAGAAAGCTACAGCCCAAAATTTAGATTTTTCTGAATTTTTTACGATTTTTTATAATTTTTTTATGATATTTCATAAAAAATAAATTTTGGACACAAATCAACATTTCTTATAAAAAATGTTACATTTTTGGAAAGGTCTTGAAATTATACAGGGACTTTATCCTTTGTTATTTTATTTTTTCTAAGAAATATTTTCAAAAAAAGAAAGATCTTTGAAAAAGTTTTCTTTTTGTGTGTTCTTTCTTGATTTCTTGGGATTGAGAAAATGACTAATGGCCAAGAGGATAATCAGATGCAAACCAAGCGCTAAGAGCATTAAGAACTACCAGAAGAAGAACCATCAACTATTTATCACAACAAAGGGCTATTCTCGCAATCATAGCTAATGATCAAAGCGAAGCAAACACGAGGTACATTGATTCAATTAAGAGATTCACAGGTTTGTATAATGTCACCATTAATTTCAACAATCTCAATGATCCCAAAGTTTTCAGATATTTTTCTATTTTGGATTGAAAGCTTTCATTTCTGAATATACTAAACACTTTCTTTGACAGGTACAAATTGAGGAGGTAAGATAACAATACAACTTAAAATTCATTCACTTGTCGATTTGGGTTTAAAAAGAATAGTGTTGTCACACAACTTACATCTCACATTTCAAAATTGGGCTTAAAATTGATGTGGGGACTACAATTGAACAAGGCAAAGAATATCTCGATTTGGTGCATTAAAATTGAACAAGCAATCAACACCTACTTTTGGGCTTAAAATTGAACACTTGTGCTTGTATGGTGGTGTAGCTTAGTTCACATTTCAAACTTTTGGAGCTTAATCGATTTACCTTGTGTCTTGAGTTTTTGGTTGCACTTGCACAAATTGTTTAGATTACAAACCTTTACACTTTTTTAGAAAGGCCTGTCCAGGGAATGCGCTTCTTCCTCAGAGAACAACCTTAAACCGATAATCCTTCCGATCGGTATATAAACAAGGTGCGAACCAAAGTTTCATCTTATCTAGCCAAGCTCGGGCAAGGCGCGTTGATAATAGTATAGATCGGGTGAATATCCCTAAGGAGCTAGTGTGGTCAACTAGGCTCTTAAGTGAGTCATGCACATACAAACCGATTGGAGAGACACCACGGACCCTTACTACAACTTTGATTAATTAGAGGCCAACCCGTTTTACCTCCGAACAGGTATCTTATTATAGTGCAAGGGGTTGCAGAATTTTCGCCCAAGATTCTCAACATATGTGTCCCACGGTATTTGTGTAGTGAAAGCGATCTTGACTTCATGGCAACAATACTTGGAAATGGCAAAAATACGGGCACCTACGTCATGGATCTTCATGTCCTAGTAGCATGACAATTGTTGTGTGAGCTAACGGACATTCAAGTATTGGGCCTATAACATTATATTCTAAAGCCATTGACCTAGATTAATCTGACTGTTCATTGTTGAGACCTAGTGATAACCTTGCAACTTGAAAAAGTTGTAGAAGATACACATTTTCAGTCTTCATTCTTCAAAACACAGTGTCTATTGTGCTTGTTTCTTTGACCAATTTCTAAAAATACAAAAAAAAAATCAAAACTGTCAAAAATGAGTCAAACATGTTAAAGTCTAGGGTTGTCAATGTCAACGGTCTTGCAAATCAGAAGCATTGTTCCAAAAATTTGAAAATTGTCAAGCAGTGATACTTAACCGCTAGTCTTTTTTAGACTATTCCTCTTTTACCGCAATTGCCCACATTATGACACAATTGAAGGAAGTCTGTCGCAATTAACTTGTTTATTGCCGCAGTTGTAGTGTTTATTACTGCAATCGGTGATAAACTACCGCAATCAACAATTTACTTTACCGCAATCGGTGAAGTTGTACTGTAATTGACCAGAGATACATTATTCGTGTTTTAACCTAAAACCTTGAAAGAATTCTTCATTTGGTGTCCAAAACTAGTGTTTATCCCAAGAAAATGCGAAGAACATTGTGTGAATCTCTAAACATTAAAGACTATCCCTTCTCTGTAAAAGCACAATTATTGTAAAAAATATTGTTAGTTCGAAAGCTCAGACTCGAAATACCTTGAGCTTATCATATCAAACATCATCATCTTTATCAAAGTGACTTTGTCCAAGGCAAAGGTCAGAAAATCTTATCTTTTTATCATCACCACTTTGAGATAAAGTTATATCAAAATCTATCCTTAGAATTACCCTTGTCCAAAACATAACTCGAATTTCCTTAGAAAGGATCTTCTTCCTTGTTTGCTTTATATCACTTATTTTAGTTACAAAATCTGGACCGCACTATGTCTCAAACACTTCATGGAGGGCCTTATAGACAAGGTCTAAGGCTAGAACTCAACCTGATGAGTCATATATCAACCGTTTCCCCGCTTGGGAAACATAGCAAGAGAATGATCCCTTCGTGAACACCAATTCTGCTTTATTCGTTGAACAGCCCTGTGGGGCAGCCTTTTTCAAGATATCACAGAAGAAGAGCTTGAAGATGTGGAGCAAGATGCTTACTCCATGAAAGTAGTTGATGTTGTTGTATAGAGGAACCCTGAACATTACTTAGCCATGCTAAGAAAGAAGGGAGTCAAACTCCCCACTAAATTCAGTGTATTAGCTATATGGCCCGAAAACCCTCTCACAGGTCAAAACACTACTCAACCTCCTCAGATACTACCTGTTGTGTCTCTAATCTTTCCACCATTGATCTTACCTACATCAACACAGACTATATCCGGTCAAACCAAGGACCCGACCAAGGCCAACACATCTTCCACTCAAAGCATGACAACCTCACAACTAAGTGCACCCATGGTCACTAGTATGCCTCCACCTTTGGCCTCATGGCTAGGACAATCAAGCTCTCATGTTATGCCTTCCATCCAACCAAACACCAACTGTTCTGAAACAATGCCATTACTGCAGTTAATTCATACTAGTCATGGAATCAATACTTCATGCCCACAGGGATCCATCTCTGCAGGAATGACTTACAATCAAGGCCCGCCCAAGACTACATCTTTGCCCATCCTGACATCAATTCAACCTCCACAACAAAAACCCCAGCTTCAATTTCCTCAAATCAAACCTCCGCAACAGCAACCCCAGCTTCGGTTGCCTTAATTTCAACCCCTGCAACAACAACCCTAGCTTCAGTTGCCTCAAAACCAACCTCTGCAACAGTGACCCCAGCTTCAGTTACCTCAAATCCAACCTCAGCAACAACCCCAGTTTCAACCCCAACCTCAGCAGTAGCAATACCAACCCCAGCAGTATCAACCCCAGTTTCAAAGGCAATAGAAAACGCATCAAAACCCACCATGGGCTACTCATGTGCCCCCATTTACAAATCACTCAGTGGGAAATCAATATCAAGTCCCTAGGATGAAATCCTATGTTCCTACTCAAGGGACATAGAGGCGCAGCCTCATACCCACCACAACACAGAGGAATGTCCTCACACACTAGCCTCAATGTCAAACGAACATGTTAATGCAACAAATGCAAACCCTTCAAACTCAAATGATGGATATGCAAAATCAAGGGCAAACTAAATCCTATACCGCGGAGGATTTATACCCATACCCCTTTGACCATTCTCTTCACATGTCTTTGTTTCCAAATCACTTCTCGGTACCAAAATTTGACAAATATAGGGGCAATACAAACCCTATTGAACATATCTGAGATTTTTTTGCTAGTTGCGTCAAGGTCACCCATGATGAGACGTATTTAATGCGACTGTTCCCACAAAGCTTGGCTAGACCAATAATGGAATGGTTCTCACATTTACCTCATGGCATTTAGTCTTGGGATGAACTGGCTGAAAAGTTCATAGCTCACTTCCATCATAACATCGAGCGTAAGGTCAACATCAAGGACCTTTGCGATATCAAACAGAAAGATGGAGAGTCTTTTGTGAAATTCCTAAAGAGATGGAGGAATACGGAAAATCACATAACATATGATGTGCCCAAACAAGACTTGATAGTCATGTTTGTTGACAATCTAATTCCAGACATGTCATTCACAATAGAGTTACAGTTAGATCCGAACTTCACACAACTCATCGAAAGAGGGGTTCATTGTGAGAAGAACTTAATCAAACAAGGAATCCTTGCAGATCCCACACAAATGAATATGAATAAGAATGCAACAGACAAAGCTAAGTGGTGGAACAAAAACAAGAATGTCACTAGCGATGATGTCATTGATGTGAAGATAGTCAACTACGCACAACCCAAGGTATCACTACACGGCACACCTGTGGCCAACCAAAAACCCACAGGGCCCACTCAACAAGCATACATCCAAAACCAATCTCCTCTGGTACAAGCAGCCGCTGTGTCAAACAATAAACAACAGAATCAACATAGACCACGGTTTCAATTCCAGCAAGGAGATTTCACACCATTAGGAGAGCCGATAGAATCAACTTTATGCAAGTTGATACAATCAAACACTATCACTCTCTTGGAAATCAGGGATTTTGAACAGGATGAAAACAAACCAAGGTGGTATAATGACAAAGACTTCTGCAAGTTCCATTGGGTAAAAGGACATAAAACATCCAACTGTTACCGATTGAAACATGCTATCCAAGACCTGATTGACACAGGGACCATCGATGTAACAAATACCCAAACCAAAGGCACAACTGATCACACTATTTTCAATGATACCTTTCATGATCACAACAAGGGAAAAGCTTCTGGGTCTGGTGGACCAACAAAACAAGTCAATTATATATATGCAAACAGTGATAATACTATCAATTGCCTCAATCCTTCAGATAGCGACATGGCTACGATCACTATCAAAAACTAAGGTAACAAATGTGTTGTAACAACGCGTCATGCCAAAGTCATCTTGCAAGGAGTACCATCCTCGTCTACTATACCGACCAATCCTATAGAAAACTCAGATCCACAAACAAGCATAGTGGACCAACTAAAGCGCACACCTGCCCAGATCTCCATGTTTGACCTATTGCGCATATCTCCACAGCATAAACTAGCACTTGACCAAGCCCTTCAGAACGCAGCTGTCCCAAGGGACATAACACCCGAGAGCTTCCAAACGATGGTCAACCATATAGCTGCTAACAAACATGCCACTTCACAGACCGTGATGTGCTGCCACATAAACCCCTGCATAATGATCCTTTGCACTTACTTTTATAGGTCCACAAAAGCGCTATCCATAGGGTCCTTGTTGATGGTGGATCTGGGTTAAACATATGTACTCTAAATTTAATCAAACAACTAGGCTATTTAGAATCAAGCATTGATGTCACAAGGAGCATAAATATCAGAGCATATGATGAAGAGGAAAGATCCTCTAAAGGTATTATCATTGTACCTGTCCGTATTGGTCCCGTGATAAAAAATACTCCCTTCCAAATATTAGACCTTGAGTTGGGATACAACATGCTCCTAGGGAGACCCTGGATACATGAAATGCAAGCTGTACCTTCGACATACCATCAATGCATCAAGTTCCCACACCAGGGAAAAGAGATCATCATAGAGGGAGATCCCAACCCTTTCCAATACTGTAATGCGGTCCAAATTAGCACTGATAACCAGGTACCATCAAACCAAGATGCAAGCATCCCATCCTCTTCAGATTCAAATCCCAAGGATGTCACATAGACAATAGGAAAGATAGTCATTAACGAGGATGCAAGTATTCCCTCCTCTTTAGATTCAAATCTTAAAGATATCACACATAAAGTAGGTAAGATATCCATTGCTGACAAGGGCTGTGGTGAATACAGATATGAAGAGGCTTTCACCATCACGCACATGCCTCAGAGCCTGAGAACTTATAGCATGCCACAACCTATCATTACAACAAAAACTACGCAGCCTGTTCTATTCAGATGTCCACCCACAACCTTTTTCTGATGGGGAGACATAGCGGAAGAAAAGCCATTTGAACAAGACATCAATACGTGGTTATACCAAGACCCATCAAAGACAATCTGGCCACCACTACCCCTGTCAAACTATGGTAATGGTTACATAATGATACAAAGATTTGGGTATGATGGTACAATCGAGCTGGGGGCAAGACAACAAGGCATAATGGAATTGTCTCTCCCGCCAACCCAAAGAAACACAAGAGGGTTGGCCTTTGGACAACAAAGCACTAGTCCTGTGATCCAAGACATTTAAGTTAATCAGGAACAAATAGCGGAGATGCACCAGGGGCAAAACACAGAACATGTCTTGATATGAAACATATTAGCATAGTTGTTGCCCACCGAATAGGGAACCAAACAAACACGAATAGACATCCACATAGAAATCGATGATGACCAAGGAAGTGAAACATTGGACGAGCGTTCTATTGAGACTGACTCCCACGAGTATGAGTAGAGATCCCTTCATGACTCCGAACTGTCAATCCCAGATTATTCCCCTTGGTCAGACACTAGCATAAATCTAAAAGACTTATTTGAATAACTAACCATTACCAAACAACCCTGAATAGACAAGCATATCATTTATCAGACCTCAAGTGGTGCATCCACATCACAGTCCAATTTTGTAGGAACCATATATGTAGCCCCTTTCAATCAACCTGAGCCAAACAACCATGAAAGTATCTATCTTGTACACCCTAAGCTCATAAAGTGGGATCAACAAGGACCACCTGATTTAGATGTCTTCGAGAACGATGAGGCTATTGCTCATTTCATGGGACTTAGAGAAGGCATTCCATCAGGAGACCACAAGACAGGCTTCTTCTTTAACCTCAACAAATTGACATATTTCAGGGAGGAAGCTCCTCTTTCTAGTCCACAAAAGAAAAAAGAATAAAAGAATGATAAAAAGCTAAAACAAGGTGTATCTTCTAGCGAAAACCTCACTGAGGCGCTAGAAGATGGAAACAAGGAACTCCTCCCCTTGATAGAGGAGAAATTAGCATTACTAGCAGAAGAAATGAAGGAAGTCAATTTGGGAGATGACAAGAACCCAAAGAACATATACTTGGAAAAATCACTCACTCTCGAGGAGAGAACAATTTATCAGTTTCTTCAAAGCAAGGATGATCAATTTCACATGGTCCTACTCGGATATGCCAGGGTTGGATCCAGAGCTAGTACTACATCATCTACCGTTGCTACCTAATGCCAAACCTATCAAGCAGAAGCTGAGAAAGATGCATCCCCATGTTGCATTGCTAGTTAAAGTAGAGTTGAAAAAGCTCCTGGATGCTAAATTCATAAGACCTATACTATACGCGGATTGGATATCTAACTTGGTACTAGTTACAAAGTATAGTGGTCAGATACAGATTTGCATAGACTTCAAGGATCTCAACATAGCTTGTCCCAAAGATGACTTTCCTTTACCCAACATTGATATGATAGTAGATCTAAATGCAGGACATCAAATTCTATCACTCATGGATGGCTTTTTAGGGTACAATCAAATAAGGATCGCACCAGAGGACCAACACAAAATAGCTTTCACATATCCTTGGGGGACATATTGTTGGAATGTCATGTCATTTGGTTTAAAGAATGCTGGAGCAATATATCAAAGGGCTATGACAACTATATTTCATGATCTCATCCACAAAACAATGGAAGACTATGTGGATGACATACTAGCCAAGTCAATACTTCAAAAGGATCATCTATAAGTTTTGGGCCCAATCTTTGATAAAATGCAAGAATTCAAGGTCCGTCTAAACCCAAAGAAATGTGCATTCGGTGTCACAACAAGAAAGTTACTAGGGTTCATAGTATCACATAGAGGAATCGAAGTGGACCCAACAAAAGTCAAAGCAATATTGGACATGCCTCCACCATCAAACCTGAGGCAACTAAGAGGGTTACAAGGAAGGCTCCAATCAATCAGGTGCTTCATAGCTCAGCTAGCAGACAAGTGCCACCCATTCCAACATCTATTGCACAAAGACATCAAATTCATATGGACAGATCAATGCGAACAGGCATTTAAAATATTCAAAAAGTACCTTCTCAAGTCTCCTATATTGGTACCACCAGTACAAGGTAGACCATTGCTTCTATATATCTTAGCGACGAAGTCAGCGTTAGGTGTAATCTTAGCACAACATGATGATGTAGGAAAAGAGAGGGCCATCTACTATCTAAGTAGGACATTGTTTGGATATGAGCTAAACTATATGCCAATTGAAAATTCATGCCTTGCAGTTGTCTTTGCTTCCCAGAAGTTGAGATATTATATGTTGAGTCACCAAACAAAGTTGATCGCACATATTGATCCTTTAAAGTACCTCCTAAGCAAAGCAACACTCACCAGATGACTGGCAAAGTGGGTAATAATCTTAAGTGAGTTTGACATTAAGTACGTAGACAGAAAGGCCATCAAAGGACAAGTGATCGTAGATAAACTAGCAGAGGCACCCATTCAAGACTATCAGCCTATTATTTCTGACTTTCCTGATGAATCTATCATGACACTACAAATGACGATCGACGTATGGCAATTTTATTTTGATGGATCTTGTAAGAACCATGGTGTGGGGGTAGGGATAGTGCTTATCACTCCAGATCATGATACAATTCCAAAGTCTTTTAGACTCAACTTCCCATGCACTAACAACATAGCAGAATATGAAGCACTGGTCATCGGTCTAAAGATAGAAATTCAATGGAGAATCAAGAACCTAAAGGTCTTTGGAGACTCGCAGTTGATCATTAGTCAAGTCAACAATGATTATATGACCAAAGACGAGAAACTCATTCCATACAGAGCACAGATGGAAAGACTATGCACCAAGTTCCATTACATCTTCTTTGAGCAAGTCCCACGAGCACATAACAAAGCTATAGATGCGATGGCTACCATAACATCACTGATTGATATGCCAGGCAACGAAACAAAATTCTAGTTTCTAGTGGAGCAACTCTTGGTGCCATCACATCAGGCAACCATCACAGAATTAGCATGTGTCCTTGTTGGTACTAAATCCCCATGGTACCAAGATGTCTATAACTATCTCCAAAATAGTGTTTTACCTCCCAACTTGTCTAGGAACTAGAGAAAGTCCCTCATCCTCCAAGCCTCTAGGTATAACATCCTCTCAACTACTTTATACAGATGAAGTCTAGACGGAATGCTACTACGATGTCTCACTTCCATGGAATCCCAGAAAGCTTTGTACGAGGTACATGAAGGAATTTGTGGAACCCATGGACGTGGCAATAGCTTAGCTACGAACATCATCCGCATGGGATACTATTGGACCACAATAGAGATAGATGCACACAAACATGTACAAATGTGTAGACAATGTCAGATTCATGGAGACCTTAGCCATGCACCAGCCCAGGAACTAAATCCTATCACATCACCATTACCATTTTCCATGTGGGGATTTGACCTAGTGGGCAAAATAACACCTTCTTCAGCAAATGGACACAAATACATCATAGCAACAACAAAGTATTTCACCAAGTGGGTGGAAGCAATTCCCCTCACTTACATCACTTTAAAACAAATAGCAATGTTCATACTAAACCACATTATTTGTCGTTACAAGATCCCTCAAACAATCTTGATAGATCATGGTACACCCTTCCAAAACAAGGATGTTGAAGAGCTATGCAAACAGTTCCATATCAAACAAGGGTTCTCTTCTTTTTATTATCCTCAAGGGAACGGCTAAGCTAAAGCTACAAACAAGACAATCTTGAAAATCCTGAAGAAAACAGTGAATGAATCAGGGTGAGACTGACATTTATAGCTTAGTCCCGCATTATGGGCATACAAAACTAGTGTGAGAACACCTATAGGAGCCACTCCTTTCTCCCTAGTCTATGGATCAGAGGCGGTATTACCCCTCAAAGTGGAAATCCCATCCCTAAGGATATCATCGAAGAACCTGATCACAGATGAAGACTACAGAGTAGCAAGGCTCAATGAACTAGAGTTAGTAGATGAAAGAAGACAACATGCTTTCGACCACTTACAAGGTTATCAAAATCACCTTAGAAGGAACTATCATAAGAAGGTGAAGCCATGAACATTTGAGTTAGGAGACCTTGTCCTCATGGAAAATCAAAAGAATCAAGCAAAGCGAGTCAAACCCAGAAAGTTCGAGCCTAACTGGCTAGGACCATTTGTCATTGTCAACTCTACTCAGAGTGGGGCATTCATCCTAGTGACACCAGAAGGAGATCATCTCCCCGGCTACATCAATAGCATGCACCTCAAGAGGTTCTACCCTTAAGGTCTCTATGGTTAAGGCACCTATCTACATGTCCAGAAAATACCAAAAAAATTAGAAAATACAAAAGCTACCTTGGTGAAAACCTGGCAATCAGGCGTCTTGGTGACAACAAAAAAAATAAAAAAAATAAAAAAGTAAAGAAAAATAAAATTTCTTTCTCAGTGAAAACCTGGCAATCAGGCGCTATTGAGTAGGTACCTTGGTGAAAACCTAGCAAATAGGCGCCAAGTGTTCAAATCCAGCTTCACCATCAATGAACTCCAAAAGCTTGAGCATACTTCAAATGCAGGACTGACTATCCCAAGCTGTATCTAGAAGCAAACTCCCCGCTGAGCACCAAGCACCTACCCATGGTTAATACTGGTCCACCAGACTAGGGGGTGATTCTAAATATCCTGAAAAAATCTTAAAAATTGGAAAACTCATCAAGAAATCCTAAAAAAAAGATCAAAAATCAAGAGAAAATCAATCTTCATAAAAAACATTCAAAAAAAAATTGCAAAAATCCAAAGCAATAAAACCAACTTGGTTAACAAGAGAGCAAAGGGCGATCATGCTCTATCAATCAATGTCACAATCATGAGCTTTGCGAACCAACATTGGACTCATCTGACATAGCTTTATCAATCTATCAAACCAATCTATCAATTGTCACAATCATGAGCTTTGCGAATCAACATTGGACCCATCTGACACAGCTTGATCAACTGCCAAAATGATCAAATCAATCTATCAATTGTCACAATCATGAGCTTTGCAAATTAGCATTGGGCCCATCTGACACAACTTGATCAACTGCCAACATGATCAAAGCAATCAAATCAATCAATACTGTCATAATTATGAGCTTTGCGAGAAAGCATTGGGCCCATCTGACACAGCTTGATCAGCTGCCAACACGATCAAAGCAATCAAGCCAATCAAACCTATCCAAAGAGTCAAGCTAATCAAGAGAATCCAACTACATCAAGGAACCATCCAAAAAACAAAATGTTGACTAGGTCAGTCAAGTCGGTTAGATGTCAGTCTATACTTCACGGTTATGTTCTTATGCTACTCCAGGATCCACCATGTGAGGAGAGTAGCTATGATAGATCATCACTTATTTTCTTTGATTGCTGTCTATTGAATGTTCACTTCAATTTCAGGGCCATGATGATTTAGGATAAATGCGGTAGGCGCTGTCACTTATCTGGCAGACGCGTAGCTCCACAATCTAAGCTTAAACCTAGGAAAGAATTGGACATTCCTTCTCTTTTATTTTACTTGTTTGGTTTATAGAATCAAGAGCTTGCAACACTATTCAGATGGACTCTGAGTTGCTTTGGAGTTCTATCTTGGTTTCTATGGTCTTTCCCTTTATGTTGCAAACAAGAGCTCACGATGCTATCCAGATGGACTCTAGGGGCGTAGGAGTTCTATCTTGTTTGCTTGGCTTTGCCTTTCAGAAATCAAGAGCTCACGATGCTATCCAGATGGACTCTAGGAGCGTAGGATTTCTATCTTGATTTCTTTGTTTGAGATTAATTCAGAGGACAAGCGGTATCCAGAAGGTCAATATCTGGGTGCTTTTGGCTCTCTTTCTTTTCAAACAGGGAACTAAGTTGAACCCAGATGGTCAATATTTGGGTGCACTAGGTTCTCTTTCTATTCAATCTCTCTACTCCTTTCGCTATTAAGAGGTCGTGGTGGTATCTAGGTGGTATGTGATCTGGATCATTTGACGCTCTTCGAAATTTCAGAAAATACAAAAAAAAATGATGTAATGATGACAAATATTGGAAATAGGGGCAGCGACTTGGGACACTCATCCTTTCTATCAATCATATCTATCAAAAATGCAAAAAAAAAAAAAGAAAGAAAAGATTTTTTACCATTCCATTCTATTATATCAATCCCAGAGATCACATTCCAAACTAACTTCCTTCTAGCTAACACATGCATTACTCAAAAAATTTGTGCATGGTAGATTGCATTCATTTATTGCATAAGAAAAATCCAAAACATGTGCATAGTATATTATATAACCAATACATCCATCATCAATAACATCATAACTAACATAGGAATTCATTCATCATCATCATATAGTGATTCACTTTTTCAACAAATTAATGCTCATCTGACGCATTTTCTATGCTTAATTTGTTGAGGGGGCAT
>MU224336.1:170723-181868 GCA_018584345.1 Thuja plicata
TAATTAATTTTATTTAATTAATTAACTTTAATTGATTAATTACCATTAATTAATTAATTAATTAAATTCAATTTCCTATAGTTTAAATTCAAATATTTAAACTTACTAATTAAATTCTTCCAATTAAGTTAATTTCATTCAATAAAGCAATTCTTAATAAAAAAGAATTCAATTATCTCACATGTTTAAAACATTAATTAAAATAAATGAATTAAATATTCATTTATCTTCAAAGGGATAACTCCAATCAGATCACATGGGTTACTCCACCCATCTCTCCAGTCCACATGGGTAACTTCACCCACCTCTTTAGTTCAAAAAGGTAACTCACAATTAGCTCTTCAGTTAACCAAACTCTATCTCCTCTTTACCAAATGAAGAGGTGGAGTTTACTGATGGCTTCTTCAAGTTCCTTTTAATCTCAACCATTCATCTCCCTATCTCTGGGATTGATCTCAACCATTCATATCATCACCAATTCCTATATAATAAACCCTTCATAACCATTTGAAGGAACTAGGATTTCAAGCTCTCATGCGGCATTACTATGTTAGTTTGGTTCTAGCATTCAAGTCATCTTGCGATCACACACTCGTTTCAATTAGCAAATTCTCGACACTTCTCAAGTCATAGACACTGCCCCGCCAATATTGAGCATCAAAAATAGCATTTCAGAAGGAGTAGAGAGAAATAATAGAAGCTTCAAGCATCGTGGGGTTTGCATTTATTTGTTTTCCTTTCTCTTGCTTGTACATTTTATTGATTACGTTTCTAGTATTGGTTTTAGTAGTTATTGTGTGCTTGGATTTATATCATTTGTGAAACCTTTGCTACTAACCCTTGCCTTTGGAAAGCTTGGGAGCCACAGATCATGGAAGGAGGCGTACAGGTGTACCATGATCTATCAGGATAGTTTGAGGGATCCCATATCGACAGATAATGTGGTTAAGTATGAACATTGCTATTTTATTTCCAGTGATGTAAGTGAGGGGAATTGCCTCCACCCACTTTGTGAAGTACCCAGTTGTTGCTATGATGTATTTGTGTCCATTTGCTGAAGGTGTAATTTTGCCCACTAGGTCAAATCCCCATATAGAAAAGGACAATGGTGATGTGATAGGATTTAATTCCTGGGCTAGTGCATGGATGAGGTCTCCATGAATCTGACATTGTCTACACCATTGACCATGTTTGTGTGCATCTGTCTCTATTGTGGGCCAATAGTATCCCATGCGGATGATCTTCTTAGCTAAGTTGTTGCCACCTCCGTGGGTTCCACATATTCCTTCATGTACCTCGTACAAAGCTTTCTTGGATTTCGTGGAAGTGAGACATCGTAGTAGCGTTCCATCTAGACTTTGTCTATATAAAGTAGTATAGAGGATGGTATACCTAGAGGCTTGGCGGATCAGTGACTTTCTCTAGTTCCTAGACAAGTTGGGGGGTAAGACACTATTTTGGAGGTAGTTATAGACATCTTGGTACCATGGGGATTTAGGACCAACAAGGACGCATGTTGATTCCATGATGGATGCCCGATGTGATGGCACCAAGATTTTCTCTACTAGAAATTGGAATCTTGTTTCGTTGCCTGGCATATCAATCAATGATGCTATGGTAGCCATTGCATATATAACTTTGTTCTGTGCTTGTGGGACTTGCTCGAAGAAGATGCAATGGAACTTGGTGCGTAGTATTTCCATCTGTGCTCTGTATGGTATGAGATTCTCATCTTTGGTCATATAATCATTATTGACTTGACTAATGATCAACTGCGAGTCTCCAAAGACCTTTAGGTTCTTGATTCTCCATTGAATTGGTATCTTTAGACCAATGACCAGTGCTTCATATTCTGCTATGTTGTTAGTGCATGGGAAGTTGAGTCTGAAAGACTTTGGAATTGTATCATAATCTGGAGTGATAAGCACTATCCCTGCCCCCGCACCATGGTTCGTGTATGACCCATCAAAATATAGTTGCCATACCTCAATCGCTGGTTGTAGTGTCATAATAGATTTGTTGGGAAAGTCAGAAATAATAGGCTGATGGTCCTGAATGGATGCCTCTACTAGTTGATCTGTGATCACTTTCCCTTTGATGGCCTTTCTATCTACGTACTCAATGTCAAACTCACTCAAGATCATTACCCAATTTTCCAGTCGTCCAGTGAGCGCTTCTTTTATTAGGAGGTACTTTAAAGGATCAATATGGGAAATCAACTTTATTTGGTTACTCAACATATAAGGTCTTAGCTTCTGGGAAGCAAAAACAACTGCAAGGCATGACTTCTCAATGGGCATATAGTTTAGCTCATATCCAACCAATGTTCTGCTTAGATAGTAGATGGCCCTCTCTTTACCTGCGTCATCATGTTTTGCCAAGAGTACACCTAATGCTGACTCCATCGTTGAGATATACAACAACAATGGTCTACCTTGGACTGGGGGCACCAATATAGGAGACTTTATAACGTAGTCCTTGAAGACTTGGAATGCTTGTTTGCATTGCTCTGTCCATATGAATTTGATACCTTTGTGCAGTAGATGTTGGAATAGGTGGCACTTATTTGCTAGCTGAGCTATGAAGCGCCTGATTGATTGGAGCCTTCCTTGTAACCCTCTTAGTTGTCTCAGGTTTGATGGTGGAGGCATGTCCAATAACGCTTTGACTTTAGCTAGGTCCACTTCGCTTCCTCTATGTGACACTATGAAACCTAGTAGCTTTCCTGTTGTGACACCGAATGCACATTTCTTTGGGTTTAGACGAACCTTGAATTCCTGCATTCTGTCAAAGATTGGTCCCAATACTTGTAGATGATCCTTGCGAAGTATTGACTTGGCTAGTATGTCATCCACATAATCTTCCATTGTTTTGTGGACAAGATCATGAAATATAGTTGTCATAGCCCTTTGATATGTCACTCTGGCATTATTTAGACCAAATGACATGACATTCCAACAATATGTCCCCCAAGGACATGAGAAATCTATTTTGTGTTGGTCCTTTGGTGTGATCCTTATTTGATTATACCCTGAAAAGCCATCCATGAGTGATAGCATTTGATGTCCAACAGTTAGATCTACTATCATATCAATGTTGGGTAAAGGAAAGTCATCTTTGGGAAAAGCTATGTTGAGATCCCTAAAGTCTATGCAAATCTATATCTAACCACTATGCTTTGTAACTAGTACCAAGTTAGATATCCAGTCCGTGTATGGTATAGGTCTTATGAACTTAGCATCCAGGAGCTTTTTCAACTCTTCCTTGACTAGAAATGCAACATGGGGATGCATCTTTCTCAGCTTCTTCTTGACAAGTTTGGCGTTGGGTAGTAATGGGAGATGGTGTAGTACTAGCTCTAGATCCAACCCTAGCATATCCGAGTAGGACCATGTGAAATTGATCATCCTTGCCTTGAAGAAACTGATGAGCTGTTCTCTCTCCTCTGGGGTGAGTGATTTTGCTAAGTATATGTTCTTTGGGTTCTTGTCATCTCCCAAATTGACTTCATCTATTTCTTCTGCTAGTAATGTTGATTTCTCCTCTGTTAAGGGGAGGAGTTCCTTCTTTCCATCTTCAAGGGCCTCAGTGATCTTTTTGCTAGAAGATGTCTTTTTTTATCTTTTTATCATTCTTTTGTTTTTTTTCTTTTGTGGACTGGAAAGAGGAGCTACCTCCCTAAAATATGCCTCTCTATCAAGGTCAATGGAGAAGCCTGCCTTGTGGTCTCTTGATGGAATGCCTTTCCTAAGTCCCATGAAATCATAAATAGCCTCATCGTTCTTGAAGATATCTAAATCAGGGGATCCTTGTTGATCCCACTCTATTAGCTATGGGTGTACAAGATAGATACTTTCATGGTTGTTTGAATCTAGTTGATTGAAAGGGACTACAGATATGGTTCCCAAAAAACTAGACTGTGATGTGGACGCACCACTTGAGGTTTGATAAATGACATGCTTATCTATGCAGGGTTGTTCGGTAATGGTCAGTTGGTCAAATAAGTCTTCTAGGTTTATGATAGTGTCTTACCGAGGGGAATAATCTAGGATCAACGGTTCAGAGTCGTGAAAGAGTCTCCACTCATACTCGTGGGAGTCAGTCTCAATATAACGCTTGTCAGATGTCTCACTTCCTTCATTATCATTGATTTCTACATGGAGGTCTATTCGGGTTTGTGTGGTTCCCTCTTCGGCAGGCAACAACTGTGCTAAAATGTTGCTTATCAAGATATGTTATGTGTTGTGCCCCCGGTGCATCTCTGCTATTTGTTATTGATCGACTTGGATGTCTTGAATCACCGGATGTGTTCCTAGTTTCCCATAGCCCAACCCTCTTTGGTTTCTCTGGGTTGGTGGGAGAGACAATTCCATTAAGCCTTGTTGCCTTACCCCCAGACCAGTTTTACCATCGTACCCAAATCTTTGTAACATTGTGTAACCATTACCATAGTTTGATAGGGGTAGGGGTGGTCGGATTGTCTCTGGTGAGTCTTGGTATAACTAGGTACTGATGTCTTGTTTGAATGGCTTTTCTTCTGCTATGTCTCCCCATCTGAACAAGGTTGTGGGTGGACATCTGAATAAAATAGGCTGCGGAGTTTCTTTTATAATAGTAGGTTGTGGCATGTCATAAGTTCTCGGGCTCTGAGGCATGTGCGTGATAGTAAAAGCCTCTTCATATCTGTATTCACCACAGCCCTTGTCAGTAATGGATATCTTGCCTGCTTTCCATGTGATATCCTGAAGATTTGAATCTGAAGTGGAGGGAACACTTGCATTTTGGTTAATGGCTATATTTCCTGCTATTCGTGTGACATCCTTGGGAGTTGAATCTAAAGAGGATGGGATGATTGCATCTTGGTTTGAGGGTACCTGGTTATCGATGTTGATATGGACAGCGCTATAGTATTGGAAAGGATTAAGGTCTCCCTCTATGATGATTTCCTCTCCCTGGTGTGGGAACTTGATGCATTGATGGTACATCAAAGGTACATCTTGCATTTCATGTATCCAGGGTCTCCCTAGTAGCATGTTGTATCCCAACTCAAGGTCTAGGATTTGGAAGGGAGTGTTTTTGACTACTGGACCGATACAGACAGGTAGAATGATAATACCTTTAGAGGGCCTTTCCTCTTCATCATAAGCTCTGATATTTATCCTCCTTGTGACATTGATGCTTGATTCTGAATAGCCCAGTTGCTTGATTAACTTTAGAGTACAGATGTTTAACCCAGCTCCACCATCAACAAGGACCCTACGAATAGCACTTTTGTGGACTTGGATAAGTATGTGCAAAGGATCATTATGCAGGGGTTTATGCAGCGGCACATCACGGTCTCTGAATGTGGCATGTTTGTTAGCAGCTATATGGTTGACCATCATTTGGAAGCTCTCAGGTGTTATGTCCCTTGGGACAGCTACATTCTGAAGGGCTTGGTCAAGTGCCAGTTTATGCTGTGGAGATATGCGCAATAGGTCAAACATGGAGATCTGGGTAGGTGTGCGCTTTAGCTGATCCACTATGCTTGGCTATGGATCTAAGTTTTCTTTAGGATTGGCAGATACAGTAGGTGAGGGTGGTACTCCTTGCAAGATGACTCTGGCGTGATGCGTTGTTAAATTAGATTTTTTTACCTTGGTCTTTGATAGTGATTGTAGCCACATGACTATCTAAAGGATTGAGGCAATTGATAACATTATCACTATTGGCATACGTATAGTTAACTTTTTTTTCTTGTCCACTGGACCCGGAGGCTTTTCCCTTGTTGTGATCATGGAAGGTATCATTGAAGATAGTATGATAAGTTGTGCCTTTAGTTTGGGTATTTTTCACATCGATGACCCCTGTGTCAATCGAATCTTGGATAGCATGTTTCAATCGGTAACAGTTAGACATTTTGTGCCCTTTCACCCGATGAAACTCATAGAAGTCTTTGTCATTATACCACCTTGGTTTGTTTTCTTCTTGTTCAAAATCCCTGATTTGTGGGAGAGTGATAGTGTTAGATTGTATCAGCTTGCGTAAAGCTGATTCTGTCGGCTCTCCTAATGGTGTGAAATCACGTTGGGATTGAAACCGTGGTCTGCGTTGAGTCTGTTGTTTCTGTTTGACACAATGGCCACTTGGATAGGTGGAGGTTGGTTTTGAGTGTATGCTTGATGAGTGGGCCCTGTGGTTTGTTGGTTGGCCATAGGTGCGCCTTGCAGTGACACCTTGGGTTGTGCGTAATTGATAGTCTTAACATCAATGACACCATCGTTGGTGACATTCTTATTTTTGTTCCACCACTTAGCTTTGTCTGTTGCATTCTTATTTGTATTCATTTGTGTTGGATCTGCAAGGATTCATCGTTTGACTAAGTTCACTCGCAACAAACTCCTCGTTTGATGAGTTGTGTGAAGTTCAGAGCTAACTGCAATTCTATCATGAATGACATGTCTGGGATCAGGTTATCAACAAACATGACTATTAAGTCTTGTTCGGGAACATCATATGTTATGTAGTTTGTAGTATTCTTCCATCTTTGTAGGAATTTCACAAAGGGATCTCCATCTTTCTATTTGATATCGCAAAGGTCCTTGATACTGACCTTGCGCTCGATGTTATGATGGAAGTGAGATATGAACTTTTCAGCCAGTTCACCCCAAGATTGAATGCCATGAGATAAATGTGAGAGCCATTCCACTGCTGGTCTGGCCAAACTTTGTGGGAACAGTCGCATTAAATATGTCTCATCATGTGCGACTTCGATGCAACTAGCAAAAAACTCTTGGCTATCTTCAATAGGGTTGGTATTGCCCCTATATTTGTCAAATTTGGGTACCAAGAAGTGATTTGGGAATAGAGACATGTGGAGAGAATGGTCAAAGGGGTATGGGTATAAATCCTCTGCAGTGTAGGATTTAGTTTGCCCCTGATTTTGCATATCCATCATTTGGTTTTGAAGGGTTTGCACTTGTTTCATTAACATGTCCAT
This sequence comes from Thuja plicata, assembly GCA_018584345.1. NCBI lineage: Eukaryota > Viridiplantae > Streptophyta > Pinopsida > Cupressales > Cupressaceae > Thuja > Thuja plicata. The sequence goes on from MU224336.1 coordinate 177,703, forward strand.
TTGATATTGAGGTTGATGTGTGAGGATGTTCCTCTGTGTTGTAGTGGGTATGAGGCTGTGCCTCTGTGTCCCTTGAGTAGGAACATGGGATTTCATCATAGGGACTTGATATTAGTTTCCCACTTAGTGATTTGGAAATGGGGGCACATGAGTAGCCCATGGTTGGTTTTGATGTGTTTGATGTTGTGTTTGAAATTGGGGTTGATATTGTTACTGCTGAGGTTGGGGTTGAAGCTGGGGTCGCTATTGCTAAGTTTGGAATTGAGGAAACTGAAGCTGGGATTGTTGCTGCAGGAGTTGGATTTGAGGCAACAGAAGCTGGGGTTGCTATTGCGGGGGTTGGAATTGAGGCAACTGAAGAGGGGGTTGTTGTTGCGGAGGTTGGATTGATGTTAGAATAGGGAAAGGTGTAGCCTTAGGTGGGAATTGACTATAAGTTGTACCTACCAAGATGGATCCCTGTGGGCATGAGGTGTTGATCCCAAGACTAGTATGAGTTGACTGCAGCAGTGGCATAGTTTCAGAATAGTTGATGTTTGGTGTAGCTTGAGAGCTTGATTTCCCCGACCATGTGACCAAAGGTGGGAGAATACTAGTAACCACAGGTGCACTCAGTTGCGAGCCTGTCATGTTTTGAGTGGAAGATGTGCTGACCTGGTTTGTGTCATTGGTTTGACTGGGTATCATCTGTGTTAATGTGGGTAATACCAATGGTGGAAAGATTTGAGAGACAACAGGCAGTATCTGAGGAGGATGAGTAGTGTTTTGACCTGTGAGAGGGTTTTCTGGCCATATGGTAGATACACTGAATTCAGCGGGGAGCTTGACTCCTTTCTTTATCAGCATGGCTAAGAAGCGTTCATGAATCCTTTCTACAACAACGTCAACTACTTGTGTGGAATAAGAATCTTGCTCTATATCCTCTAGTTCCTCTTTTGTGACATTTTGGAAAAGAGCTGCCCCACGGGGTTGTTCAAGGAACATAGTAGAATTGGTATTTATGAAAGGATTGTTCTCTTGCTCTGTTTCCCAAGCAGGGAATCAGTTGATATATGACTCATCAGGTTGTGTTCTAGCCTTAGACCTTGTGTAAGGCCCTCCATGAGGTGTTTGATACATAGTGTGGTCCAAGTTTTGTAACTAAAACAAGTGGTATAAAGCAAACAAAGAAGAATATCCTTTCTAAGGAAGTCTGAGTTATGTTTAGGACAAGAGTAATTCGAGGGACATATTTTGATATAGCTTGATCTCAAAGTGGTGATGATGTAAAAAAGATAAGATTTTCCGACCTTTGTCTTGGACAAAGTCAATTTGATAACGATGATGATGTTTGATATGATGAGATTAAGGTATTTTGAGTCTGAGCTTTCGAACTAACAATGTTTTTTACAATAATCATGCTTTTCAGAGAAGGGAGGATCTTTGATGTTTAGAGATTCACGCAATCTTCTTCGCATTTTCTTGGGATAGACACTAGTTTTGGACACCAAATGAAGATTTTTTTCAAGTTTTTTAGGTCAAAATAGGAATAAAGTATCTCTGGTCAATTACGGTACAAATCCACCGATTGCAGCAAAGTAAATGGTCAATTGCGGTAAAAAAAAAGGTGATTGCGGCAATAAACAAATTCACTGCGGTAGAATTCCTTCAATTGTGGCAAAATGCGGGCAATTGCAGTAAAGGGGAAACAGTCTCAAAAAAGACTAAAAGATTTGTATCACTGCTTGACAATTTTGATATTTCTGGAATAATGCTTCTGATTTGCAAAATAGTTGACGTTGAAAACCCTAGACTTTTAACACGTTGGACTCATTTTGACAGTTTGGATGTTTTGTTTTTCATTTTCAAAAATTGATCAAAGAACAAGCATGACAGACACTGTGTTTTGAAGAATGAAGACTGACAATGTGTATTTTCTACAACTTTTTCAAGTTGCAAGGTTATCACGAGGTCTCAACAATGAATAGTCAGATTTAATCTAGGTCAATGGCTTCAGAATACAATGTTATAGGCCCAATGCTTGAATGTCCATTAGCTCACACAACAATTGTCACACTACTAGTACATGAAGGTCCACAACGTAGGTGCCCGTGTTTTTTCCGTTGCCAGGTATTGTTGCCATGGAGTGAAGACTTTCACTACACAAATACCGTGGGACACATGTTGCGAATATTGGGGGGAAATTTTACAACCCCTTGCACTATAATAAGGTATCTGTTCGGAGGTAAAACTGGGTTGGTCTCTAATTAACAGGGTTGTAGTAAGGGTCCTCTACGTCTATCCAATTGGTTTGTACGTGTGTGACTCACTTAAGAGCCTTGTTGATCATGCTGGCTCCTTAGGGATATTCACCTGATCCAGACTATTACCAACACACCTCGCCTGAGCTTGGCTAGATAAGACAAAAATTTGGTTTGTGCCTTGTTTATATACTGATCGGAAGGATTACCAGTTTAAGGTCATTCTTCAAGGAAGAAGCGCATTCCCCGGATAGGCCTTTCTAAAAAATATAAAGGTTTTTAATCTAACAGATTGTGCAAGTGCACCCAAAACTCAAGGCACAAGGTAAATCAATTAAGCTCCAAAGTTTGAAATGTGAACTAAGATGCACCACCATACAAGCACCAGTGTTCAATTTTAAGTCAAAAAGTAGGTGTTTATTGCTTGTTCACTTTTAATGCACCAATTTGAGAGATTTTTTTGCCTTTGTTCAATTTTAGTCCCCACGTCAATTTTAAGCTCAAATCTGAAATGTGAGATGTGAGATGTTTGGCAAGTACTATTCTTTTTAAACCCAAATCGACAAGTGAATTCCTTTTAATCTGGTTTGTTTAGACAAGTTAGTATCAAAAAGGATTATTTCAAAATGAGAGTATATGTAACTTTGAACCAATGAATGATACTCACCAATAACTTATCTTTCCTGTTCGTGGGAACTCGTCATCCTGCAATAAAAATAAGGAAAGTATCAGAAATTCAGATTGCAAGACAAAGGATTTTGGCCCTAATGAGCAATAGTGCAGACGATTGCGGTAATGCACAGATAATTGCAGTAAATAAGAGACGATTGTGGTGTAAAAATAGCAATTGCGGCAAAAAACTCTCAATGTGGTAAAGCATGATCAATTACGGTCGGGATCGGTCACCTGCGAACTGGATCTGTCAATTGCGGTACAATTCTTCTATTTATGGTACCAGTAAATCAATTGTGACAATCTATAGAAAAGACAAAGACCCAAAAAATGACAAAAGAGAAATGCGGAAACCTACAATCGATTGCAGTATAAAACTTTTCGATTGTGGCACAATTTCGTCAAGTGCAGCAAAATACCAGCAATTGCGAAATAACACAGATATAAAAAAAATACAAATTTTTAGATTTGTGACCGTACGATCATGGTTGATCAATTATGTTTGTCATCTACAAGAGATATTCAGATTGTTTGTTTACGTCGGGTTCACCAAAATGTACACCTCCTTTTCGTGATTTGTGGTTCCCAAGCTTTCCAAAGGCAAGGGTTAGTAGCAAAGGTTTTACAAATGATACAAATCCAAAGCACACAATACTACTAAAATGAATAATAATGAAATGTGATCAATAAAATGTATAAGAAAGAGAAAGGAAAACAAATAAATGCAAACCCCACGATGCTTGAAGCTTCTATTGTATCTCTCTACTCCTTCCGAAACATTGTTATTGATGCTCAGTATTGGTGGGGCAACGTCTATGACTTGAGAAGTGTCGAGAATTTTCTAATTGCAATGAGTGTGTGATCGCAAGATGGCTTGAATGCTAGAACCAAACTGACATAGTAATGGCGCATGAGAGCTTGAAATCCTGGATGTATGATCGCAAGAAGGCTTGAATGCTAGAACCAATCTGACATAGTAATGACACACAAAAACTTAAAATCCTGGATCCTTCAAATGGTTATGAAGGGTTTATTATATAGGAATTGGGGATGAAATGAACGGTTGAGATCAATCCCAGAAATAGGGAGATGAACGGTTGAGATTAAAAGTAACTGAAGAAGCCATTAGTAAACTCCACCTCTTCATTTGGTAAAGAGGAGATAGAGTTTGGTTGACTGAAGAGATAATGGTGAGTTACCTTTTTGAACTGAAGAGGTGGGTGAAGTTACCCATGTGGACTGGAGAGATGGGTG
>MU224336.1:181918-226181 GCA_018584345.1 Thuja plicata
TTATTTGATGAAATTAAATTAATTTAATTGGAAGAATTTAATTAGTAAGTTTAAATATTTGAATTTAAACTATAGGAAATTGAATTTAATTAATTAATTAATGGTAATTAATCAATTAAGGTTAATTTATTAAATAAAATTAATTATTTAATTAATTTTGAAAATTTGATTAGATGATTTAGGGAATAAATTTAGAGGAAAATAGATGATTAATTAATGAAAAAAACCATTAATTAATAGATGAAAATTAGTTTTTTTAATATAAAGTCGCAAGCCTGTCCATTTTCGGGTGTCTACACTGATCACTGTCCTAGATCAAAATATATGTTGATGTGTAAAACTCATCCAAGGTTTGATCCAAATCATAGTCTGATTACAAGTTGTATATTCAGATTGTCGTTAAAGTCTGATCACATGCCAAGAAGAATATGATCGCAGTCTTGGGTATAGATCGTTGTCTTATGTAACCAAATCAATGCCTTATGGATAATGCTTGATATCTTATTAATGTCAATGATATGTATGTTCATATCACTATTTATAAATGCAGACTGTTGTTGTGTCACAATCCAGATCTGATTGTAAATGATTGCTACCTTTAGTATGTAATTTGCTGCCAAAGTGTATGAGTCTAGATTAGATCTCTTGTCTTGTATTAAGAGATTGCAGCCTAGGAGCAGTCACAACCTTGGACCTATATATAATTTCCTGCCAGTATATTTTCACTGCCTTGTATGCTTGAAGTAAATTAGATCATATCACTGCCTTTGCTTGATCTATATTAGAATAGATTGTTGTCGTATATATAATATTCATTGCCTTGAATATATATATATATATATATATATATATATATATATATATATATATATGAGAGCTTTACAAATCCAATTTGCAAAGGTCGGCCCTTAGAATTTGGTGCCAAGAAATAAATTCAAATTTGGGCCCATGATAATTTCCATTGAAATTTGTATTTAAAAAATACGTTTTGGGCCTAGCCCATTGTAACTATAAGAACAATTATAAAATTAATTTTAATCTCTAATTAAAATTAATTAAGCTATAAAAACAATATGATCTATTTAATTTTAATTCCTAATCAAAATTAAATATGTTAGAGTCTAATCTAGTGTAACATATAAAAAAAAATGTAACATAGAAAATGTAACATTTGAAATCTATGGGGGAAAGATAAGATATTCCTCTTCCATCCCAAGATGCACAAAGGAAAAATCCAAATTGATCAACCCAAAAAGAATCAATGCACAAATGAATCAATCATTTGGAAATGAGAACAAAGAGGAAAGTCTTAAATTCCCCCGTTTTATGGAAAGGAATGAATGTGTGATAAATTTAGAATGATTAAGGATTTGAATTGAAATGGATAGGAGAAATGCACTAACCTTGAAATATTGCAGATCAAAGAATGCTATTTTTTGGGATCTGTACTCTGTTTCTGGAAAAACTGAAGTATGATCCGAAAAGGAAACGCAGAGATGAACAAAACCCATAAATCATTTTCCGATCCAACACCGTCTTATGAAAAAGGTTGACCTTGACCCACAATTGTCACCCCTGACCCAATAATGTTGACCTTGACTTGCACAGCGTCAACATAAAATCTGTTCGCGGAGCTTGAAAGAAAGCTAAAAAGGGTATCCAGATCTGAGTCCAAATTCATAGTCTCGAACTTGTACCTTCAATAAAAAGAGGTTTGTTTGTTGGGGGGAGGGGTTTGCCTTGGTCAAGCCCCGGTTTTGGAATTAACCTTATAATTGAATTGAAATTGCAGAAGTAAACAAAGTAAATGCATAAATTCACTTTGCTTGTAAAAGTCCTTGTGGAGGATTCGAATCCTTGAATCCACAAGTATGTATGCACCAATGGATCTAGAATGTAGGATGTAGGATGTCTTCAATCAATTTATTGTTGATCTCCAACACCATATCTTGAATAGGTTCTTGATTATGAAGAAGCTTGGAAGAAAATGGATGGAGAGATCACCAAAAAGGGCACTATGTAGCTTGAATCCTTCAATAGCCTCCCATGGATCTCTTTGAATGATTGAAGACTTGATGATGGATGAATCCTTGTTTCAAATCTTTCTTGAATGCTTTCTTGAACTTCACTTGATAATGATTTTCAATTTCTCAAGGATGCTTAGTATCACCTAGTTGATGGTTAATCATACTTAGAGAAAATGAGAGAGAAAGGCTTCCTTTTATATGAAACTAGGGCACAATCTTCTAAGGAGGCTGACATAGGATAATTAAATTTCCATTAAAGCCTTTACCCTTAGGAGAGGACCTATATTAAATATAATTTAGGAATCGACGCTTCGGAACTTGAAACAGCCGACCCAGAAGCGGGAAATAACGTTTGCAAAGATCGACATCCAAAAATTGGAAGACCCCAAAGTTTGAACCCTGGGTCAAGGTCGAGGTCGACCTTGACCTAGGTCAGGGTCGAGGTCGACCTTAACCTAGGTCAGGGTCGAGGTCAACATAGACCCAAAAGGTCGACCCTGACCCTGAGGTCAAAGATCTCAGATCTGCAATCCAGGATGCAAAAATCAGGTTGAAAAGAAGTGGAAAGTGCGGCAGAACAAGGGGAAAGCCAGGTCTAGATCAGGAACCCATTCAAAGTGCTTGTCATGACCCCAAACCACTTACTTGGAAGGCTAAACGAGTCTATCATGGAAGTGCTTCCATTTTCTGACTATACATCTAATAATTAAATAATATTAGTTTAATTTTAACTATCCCATTAAAATTAATTAATTAATTTAATCACCTATTAAATTAATTGTGCTAGAATCTGATCTACCTATAACTTTAAAATATCCTCTTAGCTAGGGAGGATTCTTAAGAGCATCACAGACTCCTTCCATAATTTCTATCATGACTACTCGCAGAGGGTGGATCCAAAGAGTACTGTCATGGAATCCTTCAATGATATCCATCGTGGATACACGTAGAGGATGGATCCACCTTGCATTGCTCGCAGAGAATGGAAGAGGTCTAAAGCCTCAAGTCTTCCCTCAAAGAAGAATACGGTGTTGGAAAGTAATGTTTTTGGTATGGTATGAGACACTTATAGGTTTTCATTTATGGAAACACATCTAATATATTGATCCCTTTGAATGAAGTTCAATTTTGGAGAAAGAAGCTTCAAAATGACTAAGTACAAAAGCAAAAATACATAGTATAACAATAATTTCTTGGATAGCGAAGATCGAGTACGATGTTTTATGACTAGTGAGCTTAGAGGAAGATACTATGGAGTATGTATAACCTCCACCTAAGATCGATTTGGTTTTGGTGATGATTATAGAGAGTTAGCAAGATTTGAAGACATGCGCAGACAACAGAACATCGTAACATAACAGTTGAACAAGTAGTGATGATTTAAGGAGTATGTCGTGGACTCCTGGTAAGCTAAGTTGGATTATGATTTTGGATAACCTATATTTTGGTTATGTAAGAGCGTTGACTTTGTATTTTCTCTTTACATTATTAATTCTATTTTGTATTGAGAGCCGACTTTGTGATAATAATTAAGAGAGCTGACTTGATGATGAAATATATATATATATATATATATATATATATATATATATATGAAGAATTTTTGTAAAGCGATGATATGATATGAGAAAAGGAAGGATATGTATGTAAGAAAATGGCAGATGCGAGAGCAAAGGTTGACAGAGATCATTAAAGAGCTATGACTAGAATTATCTAAGCATTGAATATGCTTGTTTTGTTCATTACTGAGAACACTTTGTAAAAAAAGTTTTTTTTGTAAGAGTTGTATGCTCAGTTTGCCCCTAATAGGGTGTTGTATACCTTTAACAGGGTTTCCTCGACAACAAATAATGATGTTATAAGTTTTTGATTATTTGTTTATGCTCTTTTCATTTCAGTAAGCTTATGGTTTATTTGGAATTGGTTTAAGTTTAATTTAAAGTGTTGTAATACTGATTCACCCCCCTCTCAGTATTACTCAATCCTAACAATTGGTATCAGAGCTACTGGCCCTTGAAGAGAAAGTCTACAACTTAAGAGAGATCAAGATGGATTCAACAGGTTTGGAAGAGAAATTTGAAGTGGCACTTGAAGACTTTGATAGAGAAAAAGAATAAAATCGTGACTTGAGATTCAGTTGAAGAAGAGCTGAGGGATTCATTAAGAAATTGAAAGATAAGCTTGAACTTTCTAGAAATCAGAGACATGATCTTATGGTTTAGATAAAAGATGATTCAGACAATGATAATTCAAATCAGATAAAGCAAATTGAACAAGAGAATGATACTCTGAAGCTTAATAATGAAGCAATGGCTAAAGAGATTCAACAAGAAAAGGATGCTAAGAACGAGACCGAAGAAGCTTTGAAGGATGCTAATATTTTGATGCAAAAATGAAGATTGACCTTGACCATTACAAGAACAAGTATCTAGAATTGGAAAAATAAAATCATATCATAAAAGGTGAACTTGTTGAGACAAAGAAACACATTGAGAAACTTAACATGAGCAGTGACTTGACCGATGTACAAAGAGACAGACAAAAACCTAAAGGTGATATGACTGGTATTGGCTTCAATGAAGCTGAATGTTCTAATATTCAAGAAGAGAAACCTAATGCAAAGACTAATGGAGAAAAACTTATTCTTGAAGAACCTAGATAATAGATCAGACCTTTCAAAGGTAGATGTTTTGGATGTAAAAAATTTGGACACATGAAGAGAGATTGTAGAGGTAATACCCTTTTCAAATATTTTTCTGGTTATTGTTTTAATTGCAATATATATGAGGAAAATAAAAAAGTAGAAAACATTATTGATGACTGTGGATCTAAGGCAGGTTTAACCAAAGAAGAGATGAAATAAGTAAGGAAGAAGATAGCAGAGAGATCTTCTAGGTTGGCAAGTACTGCAACTGCAACCCTTCCACCTCCAGAGATTGACTAGGTAGTTAGTCCACCTTCTAAAATAATTGATGTAACCACCCCCTCACCACCATAGAAGACATCACAGGAAGAGATGGTAAAGCTTGTACCTCGGAGAAGCACAAGATCCACTAAAAAAGATTCACCTCCTAAGGAACAGAGGACTAAAGGAGAAGAGAAGAAAGTCGGAAAAGAGACCACAAGTAGAAGACATGTACGAAAGACTGATTTGAAGATGTTGGAGAAGAAAGCTATTGAGCAAGGAAAGCTTATTTCAATAGACAAATACTATGACAGGCATGAGGAATCTAATAAACTAAATATTGAAGACATAGTGGTAAATCACTTACTTGTTTTCAAGAAGAATCTACTAGAGATAGATGGAAGTATACTCGAGGAACTATATGGAAAACTAGAGATAAGTAAACAACTAGCACTTATTGAAGGTGAGGCTATAAGTTACCAAGCTATTGATGACATGTTTCCAATAGTTTCAATACAGGAGAGAGAAATAATATTGGGAGCACTCAAACCCTTGTTGAGAACCAAAGCAAGATTGGTAAAAATTATGGGCAGGAAATATGAATAAGTTTTAGAAGAGACATAGAAGGCATCAGATTAGATAATTATGAGTGATATTCCTGAGAATACTCCACCTCCTAAACATACTATGCCTACACCTATAGGAGTTGGTGAATGTTCTAAGACAGATGAGGTAAGTGTTCAGAAGAGAGAAGATGTCATGCAACCAGATTTCTATGTTTCTAGTGTGCCTGTGAATCTTGACACTTCACTTGATGAGAAGGATCCATTTTCAAGAAATATTGACAACTCAGTGGCAAATGAAGAGGAAGAACAGAAAGAGGAAGAGAAGATAGTTGAATCTGATTAGAGAAATGAGACAGATGCAATAAAAGATGAAGAGGCAAGAGTTGAGGTAAAACATGAACCTGACACATCTACTATTCTATTTTTGGCAAGGATAAAACTTAAGTACTGATGTGGATAGTATGGATGAGGATGAATTGATGAGACTATCTTTCATCACATTCACAAAAGAAAAAGAAAGATCTGAGCAGAAAGGATTTAAGAAGACTAAAGTAATCACTAGAGCAATTAATACTATGAAAAAATTACTCCCAGTACCTATTGTTTTCAAGGAAAGGATGAAGTAGAGAATCTGAGTTTAGCACTAGATGATTTTGATAGTCACTATGAGTCTTCAGTGAAGATTGTTGGAGAGAAGGCAGAGAAGATTTATCAAGAGAAGAAGTTGAAGGAAGTTTGCCAGTCTATTTCATGGGACTTGGTCATTCTAAGAGTATCTACATCAAAGGCTAGAAGTTGTGTTACACATGGAAGGATACAATTCAGCTACTGCATGAACCCTATCAGACACATTCATAATATTGAAGATAGTATTGCAAAGGAAAGGGAAACTCTGAATAACATGATGGACAGTTGTGAGACCTCCTAACAATTTGTAATAGAGATGGACAGAGAGGTTACAAGGATTCTTGACAAGTTGAATGTCTTGGATATTGAGAAAGGGAGAGTGATGACAAGATTTGGTTTGTTGAAGAGCCTAATCACTCCTAAGCAATCAATTATTAAAGCTCATCTATCTGATATGGAGAAGACTGTAGAATCATTGACTAACTCTATGCCCATGAAGCTAAAGGAAACAGAAACATCATCTTATGCACTGAATGGACTAATTCATGTTAGTCAGTTATTGGTAGAGTCATGGAGTTCAGAAGTGAAGATCTTGCAAGATTCCTTTCACGATATTCTGAAACTGGTGAGCGAGCACTAAAATTCTATATTTTTGTAAAAAAATTATGCACCTTTGTCAATTTTGTCAAAGGGGGAGAAAAGAAGAAAAATGAATTAAGGAGAATATATGTATATTGTAAGATATAAAAATATATACAAAAATAAATAAATATACTTATATATATATTTGGGAGGGTGTGTGTATAGGGGTTGATGGAAATGTGTGGCCTCCTAATCCAAGACAAGGAGATCCCAATTGATTAAATGAAAATAGATGATCAACGCAAAAATGAATCAACTAGTTATGGATAAAGAGGGGAAGATGATCTAATTCCTTGATTATAAAGTGAAACAATAGATTTGAATTGATTAAATCCTTAGTTGAAATGAAACATTCACCTTGAAATGTAGAAGATATAAAAAAGCATGTTTTTTGATGTCTGTGTCAGGTTTTAAGAAATTCTACAACTAGATGTGGAACAGAAACGTAGAGAGGGACAAAACCCAGAAATCTTTTCCTTTTCTGAGTCAGGTCAACCTTGACCTCTTTGGTGGGGTGCAATTGTGCCCCAAAATGTTCGACCTTGACCTGCACTGCTCTGACAAAAATTATGTTCGCAAATCTTGAAAGTTGGCTGAAAAGGGTATCCAAATATGATATAAAATTCATTGTCATGTACCTGCACCTGCACCTGCAAGAAAAATGGTTTTGTTTGTTGGGGGGAGGGGTTTTCCTTAGTCAAACCCCAATTTAGGAATTAACTTTGAAAATAATTGAAATAGATAATGCTATCAAGTAGTAGAAGTAAATCTATCAATGAAGCTATAATATTCAATAGATATGCAATTATGTTTAGAATGCAAACACGTATGTAAATATGAAAGCTTGGACTCAATATTAGAAACCATAAACCTCTATGATTGTATGCTTGGAATCCACCTTGAAGGAAGAATGAATGAATATTGAGGATGCACAAAGGATCTTGAAGGAAGATCACACCACCATGATGGGTAGGTCTAGGGTTTTGAATGATGAATCTTAAGTTCTTGAACCAAATCCCTTCAAAGGATTGAATGCTTGAATCCTCGATCTTCAATGGAGAACTTGAATTCTTGAGAGGAAGACTTGAGAACCTTGATTGAAATTTGAAAGTTTGAGGACATGTAGAATAATGGATGCTTGCTTAGTTGATGGTTAGTGCTTCTTGCTTAGAGAAAATGAGAGGAAAAGACTTCCTTGTATACAAGTCTAGGGAAAAATATTCTAGAGAGGCTTACATAGGAGAATTAAATTCCAATTAGACCTATACCCCTAGAGGAGGATCTATATTAAATATAATTTAAGAGTCATCACTTTGGAACCTAAAATAGTTGACCCAAAAGCAAAAAAATGAACTTTTGAATGACCCCTGACAACCGACAAAATTTCCAAATGGAAGGGGGGACCTAGGTCAAGGTCGAGGTCGACCCTGAGTCTTGACATAGGTCAAGGTTGAGGTTGACCTTGACCCAGGGAATTAGAACCCCTAGAAAATGTGCCAGGTGGGATAATCAGTGTCTAGAGAGGCACAATCAGGGTCCTAAATAGGCACATAAGCTAGAGAGGGTGCAAAAATGAGAGGAAAACATGATGATGGTCAAAAACACCCCCTAAGGAGGGCCAAACATTCTTAACATGGGAGTGCTTCCATTTTAGGATGATACATTAAGCCCCCACTTTAGCGGGAGTGTGGAAATCGAACATACTCGCTGTAAAGTTAGAAGAAAGACTCTGGTGGATCGCAATGAGGTAGAACATCACTTAGTTAAGGACATGAGCCCCCAGACCAAGGATTATAATTCAACATACACACACAAGGGTATGAAAGCAAAGAGAAAATAATCATAGAAAGAATAAATGACTACATAAGCAAGACAAGAGCAACATTATAAATAACATAGCTTCATGATCTAATCCTACTAGCATGAAAGCGAAAGAGAGAAAAGAGATAGTGATTACCTCGCCTAGTAAGATGCCCACCTTACCATGAATCACCAAGGAGGGAGAGCCCAACAGGTTCACCCATAAACTGTGCTTTGTAATTGTAATGCATCTTCTGACGGCTTTTGGAATACCCATAGATCCACCTTTTTTTATATATATTGAGATAGTGTATCAAGTGGAAAACATGCAAAATTACCAAATTAGAAACAACAATTCAAGGTTTTGTTGTAGTACCAGCCCTAGTCTATACCAGATCTATAAGTATTTATACATTCTGCTATTAAAATATATAACCCAAAAAAAAAGTATGGAGCCATAACAAAGCATCTAAGGATCTCCCCACCCACATGTGGTGGTTCTGGTATCTATAGTGTCCCTGGTGACTAAAAAATCACATCCATCATTATTATTCCTTTGTTCCTGACTATTCCATTTGTCATTGAGTTCTTGACTCTCCCATTCATTTGTGTATGTACTCTCCTGGACAGTTGTTATATTGTCCTCCTCTAAATTGGTGACCTGGATGTTTGGTAAAATGGAGTAGTTATCTTGACTATGGTTCTCTACTTGTGGTATCTTGGTATAGGTGGCAGATTGGATGTCCCTCTTGTACACAATCATAGCACCTTCTTGCAGCAGTGAAAGAAATATTTCTTTTGATACCTCTATCCTTGTAGAGACCTGTGATACAAAATTAAGATGTGTGAGTTTAATAAAAAACTCAGTAAGATCTTGTTTCCTGGCTTGGAATATTTCCTCATTTCTCTGTTTCCAAATGACCCAAAGAATTTTAGCAGTCAAAGAAAACTACCAGTTATTCATTTTCAAATCAAAATCATCCACAAAACCACAAACAACTTCATGCCAAGAAAATAAATTGAGGTAATTCCATATTATGGGACAACCAAGAAAACTGGCCCAAATTCTTTTAGCAAATTCACATTCAAAGAAGAGGTGTTCAAAAGTTTTAAGGCATTTGCAAATAGAACAATAAATACTCTGATTTCCAAAGTGAGCAAGAAAGGACCCAACAACAAGTTTTTTTAACAAAAGTAACCAACGAAAGCATAAAACCTTTGGTTCAACTTGAGAGTGCCAAAAAAAATCAAAGAAAAAGAGCCATCTAGTGTTAGACTAGTTGATATTCTAGTTAGAGTTAATTCTATTTATAGTTCTTGTGCCTTCCTTAATCATTTCATATAATTTTTTACAAGAGAATTCAGCTACCCTTTTACCATCATTCCATTTCATCAAATCAAACATCTGAATAGAATTCACCATTTTGCCAGGGAATAGTCTTCCTACATCCTTAGAAATCAAAGTGTAGGTTTTTTTTTGGGATTATGGGATATTCAAGGTATCTCTGATGTCCTCCCAGGATCTCAATTGTTTTTCCCTCAGCAAATCTTGTATAAGAACAATTCCTTTTTTATGCCATTTTTTTTTAACAACACTGAGTTAAAGCAAGAGGTTTGTCATTTAGGCATAATCCCCACCAAATAGATCTATCCAAAATTGAATATGAAGGGTTCTTCCTAGCAACACTCCTTGAACATACTTGAGTCCTGGCCCTGGCCTGACACCATGCCTTCCAGATGGTATTAAACACTTTGGAACCAAAAACTTCAATCTAAAAATCTCCAAACACAATATCATGCAGAGGGGTATTATTCCATATTTTTCCTTTTTTGATGTTAGACCTCTCAATGTTGTTCCTCACCAGAATTTTCCATGGTTCATTGCATTTTAGAGCTTTAAGGCTCCATTTGGATATCAATGCCAGACCTTGTGTTTTGAGGTCCCTCATACCCAGTCCTCCCATCTTTTATGGAAGACAACACCAATCCCACTTTGCACAATGTCTCTTCCTATTGCCCATTCCATCTGACCATAAGAAATCTCTCAGAATTTTTCCAAGTTTATTAATATGAATACTAGCCAACATCCAAGAAGAAGCATAGTAAATTGCATGTGAGGAGAGAACTTTCTGCACAACTTGATCTCTGCCAACAAGAGACAACATATGAGATTGCCATTTGAGGTGTTTATTTTCTATTTTTTATATATCCATGTCCACATGACATTAATTGAGGGTTCAATGGAAAAGGGTATGCCAAGATATCTGACAATGGAAGAGGGGCCTGCCCATTGCCATTCCTTATTCTCAAGCCATCTAGGAGGATTTTCTGCCCATCCCAACATTTTGGACTTATGGGGTACTTTTTTGGCTCCAGATGCCATACAAAACATTTGGAGTCGATTGAGGATATTATCAAAGTTGTCTTCCTCAAGATTTATGAAAAGAGTAGTATCATCAGCAAACTTCTCAACAAGGAGATCTTCACTGTTAGGTAATTGGATCCCTTTGACTGGTGGCCCTATTTCAGAGGCCCTGAGAATATAGGACAGAGCATCTGCAACAATGAAATATAGAGCAGGTGCTAGAGGACATCCTTGTCTAATAGACCTTTCAAGAAGTATGTGATCATAAATCTCTCCATTTCCATCAATTAATACTGAAGAGTCTTTAAGTAGGATACTTACCCATTTGTAGAAATAGTCTGGGAAGCCAAAAGCCTATAGCATTTTTAGAACAAAAGACCACTCAATTCTTTCATAGGCTTTTTCAAGGTCTAGGAGTACAATAGCCACCTTCTTCCCATCCATTTTAGCGTAGTGCATAGCTTCCCAGCTAGTAATTAGGTTATCCAATATATATCTTCCTTTAATGAATCCAGTCTAGGTGATTGAAACCACATCTTTTAGGATCTCACTGATTCTTCTAGTCACAATTTTTGCAATAATCTTGTAAGATATGTTTAGTAAGGTAATAGGTCTCCAATTCTTGATTTGAGATTTGTCACCATCTTTAGGTAAAAGTTTGATTAGTCCTTTGTTGATGTTCCTCCCTAGGGATCCTTTTTCAAAAGCTTCTTCATATACTTCAAGCATTTCCCCTGAGATCCATTCCTTGTTCTTTTTATAAAATTTGGCAAGGAGACCATCAATACCATGTGATTTATCATTTCCTAAGGCCCCTATGGCTTCATCAATTTCCTTGAGGCTAATTCTCTGTTCAAGTTCTAGTCCTTACTTTTGAGACACCTTTTAGGTATCATATTAATGCATCTATTCATTACTTCAATGTTTTCAGATTTGTGTTCTGAGGAGAACAACTTCTTATAATATTCAAAAAAAGCTTGCATGGTGTCCTTGTTGTTCGAGGTAGTTCCATTTTTTGTCTAGATGCCATTAATATCTTCTCGGATCTGCTTAGCTCTGATTAAATTAAAGAAATACTTAGATCCTCTATCCCCATCTTTAATCCATCTAGCCTTGGCTCTAACCTTTTGGCCTGGGATTTTAAAATTTTGGATCTTCCTTAGATTGGCTTTGGTGTTGATGAGAGATTTTTCCAATTCATGGTCGTGACCCTTATCCTATAGTTGGGTTTCAATTAGGTTCAATTATCTCTGGTAAAATTTTTCTTTTTGGTTCTTGTCAAGGACTTATTTAGTACCAACAATTTGGAACAATTTCCTCCAAACCTTGACCAATTGATCCCATTTATCTCTTGCAGAAAGCTCAGAGTTACAGAATTTAGAGAGAGTTGAAGCAATCTAAAGGGCTTGGAGGGAGTTCTGATCTTCTAAGAGAGAGGTATTTATCTTGAAGAATCTCTTTCTCTTCAACTTATGGGTATGCGAGGTTTGATCATTATGTGCAATGTTGATATGTATGGGTGAATGGTCAAACAGACTAACATGAGTCACTTCCACTGGATTATGTCCAGGTTGTTTGTTGAGCCTAAAAACCATTGAGTTGAAGTAAACCCTATCCATCTTGCAATATACTCTATTTTTGTTAGCTTGATTTTTACACCAAGTGAGCCAGATGTTATTGTATTCTTTCTTCATATTATCCAAAAGATCACTAATTTAGAATCTCCTCTTGAATTTGGCCCAAAAAAATATTTCATTTCCTTTCCATATATTCTTGTTACCTCCACATTTATCTTCTCTATTTTCAATCATGTTGAAGTCCCCAATGAAAACCCATTTAGAATCAGGAAGGTTGGTTGCTAGCCAATCCCACAACTGGGCTCTTTCTTGGTAGTCATTGGGAGCATAGATATTGCAGACTCCTATTTCTTGGTTGCTATCATTGAAGATCCCCTATAAAACCCTATGACATGGGGAGGTACCTTTGGAACTGATCTTATTTGCCCACTTATTTCTTATAAGCATGACCACTCCTCCTTTTCCTCTAGTATAATCTGAGTAGAGGCAAATGGATTTATTCCATATGAATTGTAGGGTGTTTAGGGCTTGGAATCCAGTCACCTTGATTTATTGTAAAAAAATGATATCCTTCTTGAGAATCTTATTGCACCAGTTTGTAACAATATATTTTCTATCTGGCATTTCCAGACCCCTGGTATTCCAACTGAAGATGTTCATCATCATAAAGTTTTATTTTTATTTTTTTTTGGGGGGGGGGGGGGGTGGNTGGGGGGGGGGGGGGTTGGTTCTTGCAGAGTCTATTAAAACACTCTGGAATTTCCTTATTTTTAATTCTAAGGCTTTTCCCACTATTTCTCAAGTTGTTACTTCTTTCATAAGTTTTCCTTTTCTTTTTTTAGAGAACTTCTACAAAGCCATCTTCCTCACTCCCTTGTTCACTCTGCAATGACAGGGAGAGGTTA
Source organism: Thuja plicata (assembly GCA_018584345.1). Classification (NCBI taxonomy): domain Eukaryota; kingdom Viridiplantae; phylum Streptophyta; class Pinopsida; order Cupressales; family Cupressaceae; genus Thuja; species Thuja plicata. Next base: position 195,333 of record MU224336.1, read on the forward strand.
TCATTAGGGGAACTAATGTCCTTATCACATGAATTTTTTTTCCTATTTTCATCAACAATATTTTTAAGTTGGTGCTCGGAAGGCATGTTGTCAGGGAAGACCTCACCCTGTTCAACTGAATGCTGCTTTGATATACTAAGGGAATTATTATTTCTGATTTTGGATAGAGCTATTTGTTGAGCATTTTGACACGAGGCATTATCCTCATTAACTTTTTCTCTAGGAATAGGAATGTACTGAGCCTGGAAGGAAAAAGGGTTTCGCACATCATTGATCAGGGTTTCCATTTGAACAACAAACTCATCTTCAAAAAGAGGGTTGGAGAGTGACACAAATTTATCCATTTGAGAGTCCAGAGTTACTCTATTATTGACCCTATTATCTTTAGGATTGATCCTTTCGTGCTCATTATTGTGGTTTTGTTCTCCACTATATTTGTTCGACTAAGCCATGGAGTTATTGTCTTTTTTGTTCAAGTCTTCTTCATTAAAAAATTTCTACACATTCTTAATGAGAGGGCAATCTCTTTTGTTGTGGCCATTGAGCTTGCAGTGGAAGCAAGCTCCAATGTCCCCAAGTTTAGCGATGGACTAATTCAATTTCTCTCCTTCAATGTCTAGAGAGATTTCATCAGGAAAGACAATTTCTGGGTTAAGAATAATAAGGGCATGGTCATTGAGGTGAGGCAGGGTTACTTTGGCATCTTCAACCTGAAGAACCAATCCCAGGGGTTTGAGGAGGTGTGGAATAAAATGCCAGAATTTGGGCTATACATTCCTAATCTCAATCCAATAAGGATAATCTTAGGTAATAACATTGTCAGAGCTAAAGCTAGGTGCCCAAGGGAGAGCTCTGAAAATGGTTTGTCCAACATTCCAGAAGCCTTTGTTTAAAACTTTTTCTTGGATTGTGTGATTCTTGAAAAAAATAACAAATAACGTCCCTCTTTGAACCATATGAATGAAGCTAACCATTAAACCCATTTTTTCCCCCAAACATTCCCAATCCATTCATCTAGAAACTTTCTAGCAGGGAGAAACTTCATATTCATACAAACAAAGAAAATGGCGATAGTTTTTAAACGAGACTGTTAAGTTTTGATAGCATTTACCATTTCCGTGTTTGGAGAGAGATTGAGAATCTTGGGGTCGGGCGACGGGATCTTACCTTCCTCTCTTCCATATTTTTCCCCTCCCATGCATTTTGTTGAGTCTCCACTATTACCTCCTCTTGGTCGATGTCTATCGATATTAGAGTGCTCTTGTCCATTGTTTCCAACTACTTCGAATTGTGTTGCCTCTGATAAAACTATTTCTTCTGCAACAACCGATTTTTAGGAAGGTTTAATCGGCTCACTGGATGCATTAATATTTTGTTCTCCTACCTTCTTATTACCACTAGAGCTGTCATTTCCATCATTATGAACTTTTGTGTCCATCAAAGAGAAACTCATGGAAAATCAAAAAAACTCTCGCCACTAGAAGGCTCTCATTAATCAATAATAATGGCACACTCAATCGAGCCAAGGCCAAAGCGGCGAAAAAGAATAATGGAAAGAGGTGCATCAAGGGAACACACACGAGCATAGCCAAGAGCCAAGAGAAAAAACCACGGAAGAAAAAAAAACAACCAAAAAACACAAAACAAAACATAACATAAAAAGGGAAACAGATAACGAGGCCTCAAAGCCCACCACGACAGCAGTACAAAGGGCCACGGGTCCTCCTACTGCAAGTGCACTACACAAACTCCAAAACCGACAAGCCAAGTTGCAAACCTATGTTTGTAGATTATTTTAGAAGAATGGTCTCCATTGTTTTGTCTTTTGAAGAAATGACACTGTTTTTAATATCATTCTATCATTATTTCCTAATGCATATTCAAACCTAGATATATACCTCTTAACATAATGAATGAAAGTTTCTAAGAACTAAGGATGCATCCCATTAAAGAATAGTAGAATATAGATCCAGATTCTTGTATCACTATGGAATATAAAATGCGTGTCTTTTCAGGATTTAGCAACTTATGTGTATTACCTTCCAAGGATTTAGCATATTTGAATTTGAAAAATGCGCATCTCTTTAGGTTTTAGCAACCTATGTGCATTAAATTCTAAGGATTTAGCATATTTGAATTTGAAAAATGTGTATCTCTTCAGGTTTTAGCAACTTATGTGCGTTACCTTCCAAGGATTTAGAAAAAATAAAAATAAAAATGTGTGTCTCTTCAGGATTTAGCAACTTCTGTGCATTACCTTTTGAGGATTTAGCAAAAATAAAAATAAAAATGTGTCTCTTCAAGATTTAGCCACTTATGTACCTTCCGAGGATTTAACATGTTGTAAAATGTAAACTATAGTATGAGGGAGACACTATATATGCCCCCCTCCTTATTGTGGCTACCTAATAGACATGATAAGGAAGAGAAAGGAGGATACCTACTTCACAAAGTAAGGAGATATCCTGTTAGCAACAATGTACACTATAATCTTCGCGAAGAGTATTGACCCTTACATCTAAGAGCATAGATAATCATGAAAAGGATATGCCACTTATGGAAAAAGGATCCTCAAAGAGGAATAGATCTTATCAACAAGACCCCCACCATAGAGGAGTTCTTAAGATAAAATATCATCTTTCAAAGAAAATCAAAGAGGGATCAAAGATTCAATCATCAAGCCCCTTGTGATCAAGAGGAAGAGGAATCTTAGAATTAAGGAAGCAAACTTTAACCCAAAGCAAGGGAAAGAGTTTATAAAGAACATAATTTGGAAAATAAAGAAGAGGTGATGACCTAGGACAATCACCTCTCATATAAGAGGGTATCCATAGCCAAAACATAAGTCTTTATAAGGAAATAATGTTGCAGAATAAAAAAATGTCACTAAGCTAAGGAAAGTAGATCCTTAGACAGAGAGAAAGAAGGAAAAACATTGCCCCCAGGAATGAAAGCAAGGGATATACCAATCAGATCAAGAAATGTTGGAAAGAGATATATTTGAAAAATAAATGTCCTTGAAAAGATATCATGAATATTAAAAGAGATCTATGGACGATTATGAGCAAAGCAAGTAATGTACCATAATGAAAAACCACAGAGATAGAATATAGAGAGGATAACCAATTAAGCTCAAAACAAAATACATGCTAAGAAAATAATGGATCCTAGAAAAAATGGAAGAAATACCTCTTGCCCCCCAGTGAAGAGACAAGAGGGAGAAAGATCTATATTATTGAAGAGCGAGGGGTATGCCCTGTATGGAAATTATGAAGAAATTGTATTATCGCACGAGAGTGAGATATAATTCATAAAGTAGCTCTTTCTCTAACATACATCTTGAAATGCACACAATCAAAAAGTAAATGTGTATTACTATAATGAAAAGGACATTTGTATTTGGAGAGAGCATCTTTTGGCATAGGTTTAAAGATTTCTTTCTTAGAATTCATTAACTGAACACATACCTTCTTAGCCACATCTTGAGGGGTATCAGGGTAATATAAGGAAGGTGTTGGAATGGGGATATGAAGAGGAGGGTGATGGTCAAAATCAACCACCTCAAGTTGAGATAGAAAAAATCCTAGACCATGCTTGTCTTGTTTAGGGGATAGATGAACCAGATACTTAATACCATGTTCATTAACACCAATCCCTAAACCCTTATAACCTTGTTTAGCCACCATATTGTATCCGGTAGTGTACATATCTTGTAAAGCTTCTACAGGAGGTGATTGTTTACAATGATCATGAGAAAATGTTGTGTAAGGCAGAATGATAGGTTTAGAAGAAGTTTCGTTGTTCTTCCCTTTAATATCATTATGGATCGAATAAGAAGGGGAAGGTAAATCAAAGAATTCTTGCACATCTACATCATGAACCATAGTTTGAGCCCCATCACGAGTGTGGGAAGAACTAGGGATAGAAGATGGAGAAATAGGAGTGGGAATATTAGGAATTGGATTAGGAAGGATTGGATTATTATTAGGAAGATTAGGAACTAGATTATGAATGATAGGATTAGGATTAGGAAGATTAGAAAATGGGGTATCATCTACCAAATTCTTCATATAATGCAAAATGCAAAAGAGTAATAAGTCCACTACACAAATCCTTAATGAAAGTTTTGAAAGTAGGAAGACTAGTATTAGTTAATCTCAAAATAGAATAAGCAAGTGAAACGTGAAGAGTAACAAACATGATGAAATGGATGATACTTTCATAAACATCATAAGTAGTATAAAGAGATGCTAAAATAAGAATAATGAGGAAAATAACCATACCCCAAAGCATCTTAAAGATCTTCATAGTGAATGAAATGCAAGAAATGTTTTTTGTATTTTTACGAGTATTTAGATTTTTTTTGTATTTTAAAATGCAAGGGAATAAAAGAAATCTAATTTAATATGTATGCAAAATCTAGTCTCTAAGGAAAAGAGGCAAATCATCTAACACAAAAAAAGAAAGAGTTGTCTATCGCGGGTTCACCAAAATGTAAGATATTATATATATATATGTGTGTGTGTGTGTGTGTGTGTGTGTGTGTGTGTGTGTGGGAGGGTGTGTGTATAGGGGTTGATGGAAATCTGTGGCCTCCTAATCCAAGACAAGGAGAAGCCAATTGATTTATCGAAAGGAGATGATCAATGCAAAAAGGAATCAACTACTTATGGTTAAAGAGGGGAAGAGGATCTAATTCCTTGATTATAAAGTGAAACAATAGATTTGAATTGATTAAATCCTTAATTGAAATGAAACATTTACCTTGAAATGTAGCAGATCTGGAAAAGCCTGATTTCTGATGTCTGTGTCATGTTTCAGGAAATTTTGCAACTGTATCTGGAACAGAAATGCAAAGAGGGACAAAACCCAGAAATCTTTTCATTTTTTGAGTCAGGTCGACCTTGACCTCTTTGGTGGTGCGCAATTGTGCCCCAAAATTTTTGACCTTGACCTGCACTGCTCCAACGAAAATTCTGTTTGTGGATCCCAAAAGATGGCCGAAAAGGGTATCTGAATCTGATTTGAAATTCATTGTGTTGTACATCTACCTATAGGAAAAATGGTTTTGTTTGTTGGGGCGAGGGGTTTGCCTTAGTCAAACCCCAATTTGGGAACTAACCTTGAAATCAATAATTGAAATAGAGAATGCTAGCAAGTAGTAGAAGTAAACCTATCGATGAAGCTATGATATTCAATAGATATGCAATTATATTTAGAATGTAAACAAGTATATAAATATGAAAGCTTGGAATCAATATTAGAAACCATAAACCTCCATGATTGTATGCTTGGAATCCACCTTGAAGGAAGAATGAATGAATCTTGAGGATGCACAAAGGATCTTGAAGGAAGATCACACCACCAGGATTGATAGGTCTAGGGTTTTGAATGATGAATCTTAAGTGCTTAAACCAAATTCATTCAAAGGCTTGAATGCTTGAATCCTTGATCTTCAATGGAGAACTTGAATTCTTGAGAGAAAGACTTGAGAACCTTGATTGAAATTTGAAAGCTTGAGGACATGTATAATAATGGATGCTTGCTTAGTTGATGGTTAGTGCTTCTTGCTTAGAGAAAATGAGAGGAAAAGACTTCCTTATATACAAGTCTAGGGCACAATCTTCTAGAGAGGCCTACATAAGAGAATTAAATTCCAATTAGACCTATACCCCTAGAGGGGAACCTATATTAAATATAATTTAAGATTTGTCACTTCAAAACTTAAAACAACCGACCTAGAAGCGGGAAAATGAACTTTTGAATGACCCCAGACAACCGACAAAATTTCCAATTGGAAAGGGGGACCTGGGTCGAGGTCGAGGTCGACCTTGAACCACCTCAACCTTGAACTAGGGAGTTAGAACCCCTAGGAAATGTTCCAGGTGGGATAATCAGTGTCCGGAGAGGCCCAATCAAGGTCCTAAACAGGCATAGAAGCTAGAGAGGGTGCAAAAATGAGAGGACAACATGATGATGGTCAAAAACACCCCCTAAGGAAGGATACACTTTCTTAACATGGGAGTGCTTCCATTTTAAGATGATATATATATATATATATATATATATATATATATATATATATAAAGAGAAGAGATAGTTTTGTGTTGGGACACTTAGTCATTTTTCGATAAGTGTTTTCATCAATGCCAAAGGGAGAGATTGTTGGCAAGTGATGTTTTTGGTATGGTATGAGACACTTATGGGTTGTCATTTATGGAAACATATCTGATATATAGATCACTTTGAATGAAGTTCAATTTTGGAGATACAGTTTTCAAAATGAATAAGTACAGAAGCAGAAATACATAGTATAACAGTATTGTTTTGGATAAGCAAATATCGAGTACGATGTTTTATGACTAGCGAGATTAGAGGAAGATACTATGGAGTATGTATGACCTCCACCTAAGATCAATTTGGTTTTGGTGATGATTACAGAGAGTTAGAGAGACTTGAAGACATGCGCAAACAACAAAACAACATAACAAAGCAGTTGAACAAGTAGCGATGATTTAAGGAGTATGTCGTGGACTCCTGGAAAGCTAAGTTGGATTATGATTTTGGATAACCTATATTTTTGTTATGTAAGAGCGCCAAATTTATATTTTCTCTTTACATTATTAATTATATTTTGTATTGAGCACCGACTATGTGATAAGAATTAAGAGAGTCGACTTGATGATGAAAAAGATATATATATATATATATATATATATATATATATATGAAGACATTTTGTAAAGCGGTGATATGATATGAGAAAAGGAAGGATATGTATGTATGCGAATGGCAAATTTGAGAGTAGAGGTTGACAAAGATCATTATAGAGCTATGACTGGAACTATCTAAGCATTGAATATGCTTGTTTTGTTCATTACTAAGACCAACATAAGTTTTTGTTGTAAGAGTTGTAAGCTTAGTTGACCCCTAATAGGGTGTTGTATACCTTTAATAGGGTTTCCTCGACAACAAATAATGGTTTTATGAGTTACGTGTTATTTTTTTTTATGTAATTTTCATTTCAGTAAGCTTATGGTTTATTTGGAATGGGTTAAAGTTTAATTTAAAGTGTTCATGTAATACTGATTAACCCCCCTGTCATTATTACTCAATCCTAACATACGATACCACCTTGCATTGCTTGCCGAGGGTGGAAGATACAATTAATTGTATCAAGAAAGCTAAGACTCCCTCTCTGCCAAGGCTGTGGAATCGTCATGGCTACACCCATGAGTGGAAATTAACATATCATCATGGTTACTTCCATGGATGATACAAGAATAAATATCACTTCATCATGATATCAACCATAAATATCACATCTCATGATATCCACATGTGATATCTACCATTATGGCTTTTTTGTTGAAATACATGGAACTCTATCACATGAATCACAGTCCTTTGACTGATTGATCATTAGAGAGACATGGTTCACTCCCTCTGAATCAATAAGATCAAGATCCTTGCTAATCCTCTAGCTACATCTTAGTTTCTCTTTGTAAAATAGAGAGGCCCACTCACAGTCAAGTCGTGTCATGCACATCTTCAGAGTAAAAACATGTACATCAATAGTTGCATATTACTTCCTTGACTTTGGTAGAGTAAGAACATTTGCAGCAAAGGATTGTTTCCTACTTCCCCAATAAATCATGATAGATCGCGGGCTAAAACATTATTCTGAAGTGGTCTCAACTTAGTCTCCATTTGTCAGCCCGAGACTTCCTCATAGGATGCATCAGGTTCTTTCTCCCTCTGGATACAATCTCTCATTATCCGTATGCTTCTCAATCCATCCAGGAAACATTTTAGAGAGATTAGTAATAGTTCATAGAATCCAAACCTTTTAGAAGAGAAATACTAATGCATGATTTATTTCTCTAATGAAAACTACATAAAAGATTCATCAACATTATAAAATGGTTATCTCCTTATAGTTGTGCAATTTAGCACTTCAGCAAGGTGTTAGAACTATAAAATCTGGCTAGGTCTTTGTTAAAATTTTCTCCAAATTTGACATCATTTTATTTCATCCATGTTAAAATTGTTCATTTATCGAGCTAATGGAAGTCACCAATTGAGTTGAAAAAATGTCCTATGTCTGAGTTGGTATTACCCTTTCTGTCTTTGCAAATTACCGTGGAAATCAATTAAGGTCAAAGTATTCATGTATGCAAGTTAGCAGTATCCATCTTAAGGTTAGCACAAGTTCACAAGGATTGATTAACTTAACATTTTAGACTTGCGATCTTGTGACATGGTTAAATTTCTTTGTGTCGCATTGTCGGAATGATCTTACTTCCAAATTTAAAATGCTTGCAACCTTGCAATTCGGTTAAGTTGAGGTGTAGCGCATAGTCTCAAGTCAATAGTCTGGTTAAGTCTTAAGGATGCAACCTTGCGCTAAGGTTTAATTTGGTGGTTTAGTCAAGTTTGTCACAAGGTCACATGATAGTAAGAAGTCAGTTCCAAACGGTTGTGACCATGAAATAACCGTTTGTTGGCAGTTAAGTCTAGACTATTGCAGGTTCACAAGTGTTTTTGACGGTCAAGTTACCAAGGTGCAAACATGCGACAAGGTGTCACGTGTCCCAAATTTTAAAAATGACTAACATTTAGTGTAGGCTGCAAGATCACAAGTCTTTTGTAAAGGCTAAGAAGATGGTTGTGATAGCGTGGGAGACTACCATGTGTCTAAACGAGATTTAAAGTGAAATGCTTTGTCGTGACATCACAAGGATTGAAGGAGATTCTATTGTTATCCTGCAGTGTTGCGAGTTGTTGACATGTATCTGCAGTATTAAGATCAACGATTGGCGCATGGTTGCAAGATTCTTTAGATTAAACATTAAAAGGTTGTGACCATGTGAAAGGGTTAAACATGACTATTGGCGCAAGTTCATGAGGTTATGATGCAGTTTACTTTGAAGGTGTCGACCATGTGGATGTGACCGTAATAGTTTGTCGCAAGGTTGTAAGAAATTTTTTTAAGTCATAAAGCTAAGCTTGATGCTACAAAGACAGATGATTGGAGTTGAAAAGTGACAAGTGGGGTCTGAGCTGAATAGAATGTTGACATGACAGAAATTTGCTAGATTTGTTGGCATATTATTCAAATGATTTTTAAACTACTCAAGATTTATAATTTCTCAGCCTGATGACATGGCCTTTTTCATTCTGTAGCTAACCATAGTTATTTGAACACATAACATTAATGGCGAGTTGATGGATAGAGATTTGGTACTCAAGATGGAGCTTTAAAGCAGGAGCCATAGCCATCATTTGCATATCCAATCACTAATCTTATTTTTTTTGATATAGCGAGATTTCCTTGAGATTAAGCCATTGTTGTTGTAGATAGAATAAGTGCATAAAAGAAGCTTTTATGTCAGTTTAAGAGAGTTTGTTATCTTGAGAAAATGGCAGAACCAAGTACATCCACTCAAACAGGAGCTACAGGGAAACAAAAGAAAGATAATTTTTTAGAAGAATGGATTCAATTCCTACCAGTGTTGTCAAATGCAATGTCAGCCAATGATCAGGCATGACAGGACACTTGCTCTAGTTCCAAGAATCCAGACACTCTGGGTTCTACAGGTGCTTCTCTATTCCTTTTCTTCTTCAATAACATAATGAAAGATGTTCTAGTATGCAATCCATGGGTGTTGAACATGGCTAAGTTTATTCTTCCTGATGTCTTCATGGACATTGGCTTAGTGAAGGTACTAGATAAACACTATTGCCCACTTGCAAATTCATGAGGAATAAAGACAAAGCTTCTCTGGTGAGAATTGACAGAGCTAGCTTCGTAGAAGCATTTGGCATTTATGGCGCCATGAGTGTGGATATAGACCTGGATGAAGAAAAGAGGCAATATCATCTACACAAAAAAGTATTGAAGAAGAATGCAATTATGAAGTTCATGCCTTCGGAAGGAAGTGTAACTATACCCCCTCCAGATAACGTGAAGGAACCTTTTGATTACGACACATTCCATAACTACAAAAATACGGTATATAATTTGTGCATAGTAGTGGGAGTTGAAGGACAAAAGACAGTAACTGAAGACTTGTTGATGTTAGCTATGGACATTAAACATCCTCATCTGAACAAGGAGCATGACTACATTGGCTACATAGTCAACATAATTCAAAGTGACTTGGAGGCTATATAGAAGAATCCCTCCAAGATTGACTTCAAGCACCATTCTATCATCATGCATCTCATTCTGTATTACAATGCTGACCCAATGGATAAGGAGTTGGTCATGTTGAAGGAAGATATGGGTATGTTGATGCCAATTCAATTGTGGACATGGGTATGGGAATGCACTACTTACCTTTCTTCATTTTTACATTTTGAAAATTTGATTGTAGACCTTATTAGGGATATGTTAGGAGAAAAAGATGAAAAAATCCCTCTTGAGCTTATAAGAATGATTAGACCTCTACAAGAAAATAGTAAGGGGCCTATAAGGAATAATTGGGGTGATGCTTCCCTATTTGAGAACTTTACAATCATTAGGGTTTATGGGTGTCCTTATCCACCTCACATTCTACCAAAACATGTCCCTCTAAGGGTTTGGATTATTGAAGTTATTTGGCAATTAACACTAGTAGATAAGGAATACCTAGGCCCAAAGAAGAAGAAGGGAACTTTTCTTCCTAAGTTATGGGTAGTAAACGATTTCACAGTAGCGAAGTGGGCTTTAGATCCCATTAATGATTTCCTAAGGCATTATAAACTCTATACTACAAAGATGAGAATGTGTGATCCTGAAGGATTCATGAGAACTAATCTGAAGGAGATGGAAAATGTTTCTTTGCCACTTCATGAGGCATGTCTTGAGGAGGATATCATCAGAAACTCAGTTGTTCCTAATGAGTTGGCTGAAAAGAGAAGAAAGTGGAATGACATCGAAAGAGTGGAGGGGGAATTCAACGAAATGGATCCCTCTTTTCCTAGTTTTATAATGAGCTCGAATATTGGGATAAGTTGAAGACACTTTTGGAGAAATATGATGAAATCATGGAGAAGATGTCGAATATACCTGTAGGAGAAGAGGTTGGGGTTAACCCTGTGAATGTTGAGTCATCACATAAGGATGTACCATTCAAAAGAAAGTACTACGTGGAAGTAGAGGAGAGAGATGAAGCTGAGTCTTCTCAAAGGTCAACAACTAAAAGATAGAAACTTGAACATGCTCCTCAAGTAATGAAAGATACTGCTAAAACAATAATAGTGGAATCAAGTCTAGCACTAGTTACTAAAAAATATGATAGACTGTTGCTATCTGATTTGTTCATGCAGGATGATGGCTTCATCCAAACAGAGAAGTTCAAAATTTTTCTTTTCAAGTTAAAAGAAAATGAATTAAAGATAAATTTGGGTCATGAGGATGATACAAAGGAGAATAAAGAAAGATTGGTCAAAGCACTGGAAGAATATGACCCTGAAAGTCACACATTGTTTGTAGTGCAAGAAAGAGAATAGTTGAAGAGAAGTGGTATGCTTCTACAGCCTAGACGAGACATGTAATCGTCCTTCTTGATTGATCAAATAAGAAAACAACTAGACCAGATATTCAAGTCTGAGGTTAAGGTTGGGGACTTCATTAGAAACTCGAGTTTTGACCCTAGGAGCTAGACATTGGCAATTTGGTCACTTGTCCCATCCACACAAAAGCCAAAGATACAAGATATCCAAGATCAGAGGCAAGGAAATAAGCTCATCTGGAATATCCAGAATGTGAGTAATGTGGAGATTGTAGAATTGTTAACTCGTGTATCTTTTCTAAAAAAAGCCAAAGCAGAGGATTTGGAGAAAAGGGTTGCTGACACATATAATAGCTTAATCAAAGTATCCAAAGAATATGAAGGACAACTCATGCTAAATGCAAAGCTAAAAGAAATGATTTCTGAGATAACTGAAAAGTTAGCCAACATGCCCACTTAGGAAGGGCTGAGAAATTTTGTCCAAATTTCCAATAGACTTATTTTGATACCCAGTCAAGTTTAACCAGTATAGTTGAGTTTTGTATACCAATTGATAGAGAAAATATATGTTTTAGTGTTGGAGTTTTAGTCTTATTGAGTGTTATTTCAGTGAACAAATTATTGTATGAAGATGATGGTTCTGAAAATCAATGAAATATAATCCCGATTGGTGCTCTCCTCTGTGTTGATTCTATGAGTTGTGAATTTAACAAATTCTAATTTCTCATTCAATTCACTGCATATTGTTTATGTGTATGATTTAATTCTAAGCTTTGATCAAGGATCAATTAAAATGATAAAACTTAATTCATGAGTTCATAGGGTTCACATAAGGATTGTTATAAGAAGTTCAGTTTTGGATTACATTGAAGGATATTATTGTAAGGCACTAATAATCAGAGTCTTGAATCAGTTGCAGTTTGTGTCTTTGTACAAGAAGTTTCTAATTGACTCTATACCCCAATGGATAAGGCACTAGTCTACAAAATGCTAAAATTATTATCTTATTGGTTCAGTATACTCAGTATACCTAGTTATTCCATCTTTTGATAAAATTATTTTTATTTTTCAATTTAGCAGTGGTTCTTTTCATCTCATGCTCCAAGAAAGGTTGATGTTCAATGGGTAATTAGCCATTATCTTGTATATCTTGGTTGTGTTGAGCCTTATATGATATTTCTGCTTGTATTAATGTCAATCATGGGTTCAGTGTGTATTTAAAGGCATTAAAGGGAGTCCCCCCCTTGGTTTTGCAAAACCTAAAGTGTAGAGGGATAGTTCAGTGTCCATGTTAGTTGGTCCAATCCTCTTAAGACTTTGAACATTGGAGTTGGCTTCTCTATAGAATGTATTGAAGAGTGTACTGGTAGCTAATAAGTGTAAAACCATTTCAAGAACCAACAAAATGGTGACTCTTCTTATTGATTTCAGTCCAATTAGTATGTCCATCTGATTGCATAGAGTTGTTATTGAAGTTTCATGGTTTGGGGTAGAAGGATATTGTTTTGCGTCTAAGATAAATATTTGTATCCAAGGTTGATATCTTGTGAGAAGTCGGGTTTGTCTTGTAGTAATTAATATTGTAAGATTGTTCTTGCAAATTGTCATAACTTATTTCCCAATTAATATTGGGTGGTGACTCAAATCCATGAATCGGTGCTGAGTGAAAATTTTATATTTTTAAAATTACAAGATGAGTAAGAAAGTCACAAGATCCTGGGTGAAGTAGCATCCCGGAGAAATATTAGAGGGTGAGATTCCAAATACTTTTAGGAGTGGACGTTCATGGAGAAACCAAGGAAGAAGTAGTGCTCCCCAAGTATGGAAACCCAAATGTAGAAGTGCAAGTATAGAAAAGTTCTTCAATGCTATTCCTGAGAATAGTGAAACTTTCCATAGAGAATCTGAGCCTATAGAGATCGGAGCATATGAGAACTTCTTTTCTTGTCCTGTTGACTAGGATGAAGAACTACATCATACAAACGAAGTGATTCATACTATTTATAACAATGAAAATAGAAGTTCAAGGAGAAAAAGTAGAGATGTCATGAATAGAAAATATGATGATCCATCTCCCTTATGTAGTTTTTCTCCTTTTAGGCATTTGTTGAAACAAAATGAAGAAGAAATAATGAATCCAACTGCCTCCTCAGAATCAGAAACTACTTTTCCTGATTCTGAAGAATTTTTTAAGGATCTTGACTCCTTCAAAAGGCAAATTCATGAGCAAATTGCCTTAAGAGGTAGAAAAATAGAGAAAAGGAAAAGGAGGTTAGAGATGCCTTAATTGAAAAAACTAGATTGTAGAAACAATTGGATGACCTCAAAGCAATAAATTATGAAGAACCAAAAAAATATGTTGAAGGTCCAGTTGTATACAAGGTTAACAATATAGGAAAGCCTAGAAATTTTTCAGTCTCACAAAGTAAACCAGTATCACAAAAGGGTGAGGGTGATAAGGATAAGGGAAAGAAAAAAGTTGTTGATATTACCATAAATGAACTTGTTAATAGGGGTCCTGGTGGTAGAAGTATGTCTCAACTGGATATTGGGTTGGAAAGAGAAAGAAAAGATAATGAAATTCTTGCAAAAGAATTACAGAAGGCGGAAATAGAAGCAACTACAATAGAAATGACAAAGAAAATTATGTTCTTAAAGCAGTCTTCTATACCTATCCCTGTTGGTACTATTGTTGCATCTGTGACTATAATTTCTCAAGGAACTACTATTCCACCACCTTTTATTTCACATATACCTATTACTGGCCAAACTATGGGAGCTAGTACCAGTGGCCAAGCTGCTACTGGCGATTTCCAAAGGAGGTCAATCAACATTGAAAGGTATATACAACTATCCTTTATTGGTTTTCCTAGTTATCCTAACCCTATTTCAAATGAAATAAGGGATAAGTTGACTAAATTTGCTAGAAAGAATGTCATTACTTGTGAAGAATATTTGAAAATTTTTACTGATATGTTCAATGATTATGAGGTTGAGCATGAAGATGTGGTAATGAAATTGTTTGTTTAGTCTTTAGTTGAGGATGCTAGGGATTAGTTTAGAGGCTTACCTAATGATTGTATAGATATGTGGGATGAATTTGAAAAATACTTCAGCAAACAATATGGTGATAAAACTAATGAAGGTTTCATGTTGAATGAATTTAAGAATATTAAGAAGAATCAAAATGAAGAGGTCATTGAGTTCAACATAAGATTCCAGAAGGCTATGAACAAATTGTTCCAAGTCATGAGACTAGATGAAAAGGTATGCCTCGCAAATTATTTAAATGCTAATCATACAAAAATGGCTTATCTTCTTAGAGATAAAGAGCCGAGAACTGTTAGAGAAGCATTTATATTAGCTATGAATATAGAAAGTAACAAAAGGGTATCTAGAAAATTGGAGAGAAGACATGATCCTAAATTTTCTAGATCTATCAAGAAGGAGAGTGATAAGTCCTCTAATGTAAAGCCCAAAGAGGATGATAGGTTGGATAAGGTCCTAAATCTACTGAAGGACCTGAAAATTAGTGGAAACAAGAGTGATAGGGCTTCTAGTGGAGATAAGCCTGCTTACAATAATTTTAATAGGCAGCCCAAATTAGAAAATCATCCTTATAACACCTAGTGGAAGGATGGAAAGAGTGTGTAGCCAACACAAAAGGGTACATCATATTCAATTACCCTTGATTCTTTGCAGAAGAATACCATAAATGTAAATGAAGACGCTCCTTGGTGTATGCAATGTAATTCACCTCACAATCCTGAGTATTGTGTTGTTGCAAAAAATATCTCTGCTAGTAAGGAACATGAAGAAAGGAGTTGTAAAATTTATGATGAGACAGATTCTCTCATGACATCATCATATTTTTGGGATGAGCTTGATTCTGTTGAAGAAGTTGAGGATAAAGATGTTATGGAATCAAGGAGAAGAAAAGAGGAGTATGACCAAGAATATTCCTCTCAGAATGACAAAGAAGTTGATAAGAAGAGTGCAATGTTGCACATGGTTCTCCCCCCTTTTCATTTAGAAGACCTTCTGATCAGCAAACAACACAAATTACAATAGAGATGGTTGCCCAAGCAAGGGGTAACTACTATCTAAGAAACAAAGTTGTTGGAGGTGATAATGGTAAGCCTGCTAGTATGTTAATCAAAGCACAGAAGGGTAAGACAAAATAATTACAAAAAATGGATAAAGATGATATAAAGATCAAGGAAGTGAAAGCCAAGGTTTGGGATAAGAAAGTTGATTCCCCTAAACCTATTGATGCAGTTTCTGCATCTAAAATAAGAATAAAGGATAATGAAAAGTTTGTTACTCCTATTTCAGAGGATGATACACATAAAAGAAAAATTGAATGCAGCCAAACAAATCAAGTTCAAAATACTTCAAGTAAAGAAATTTATGTCCCTGAGTATGTTCCTGTGGATATGCTACAATTACTTTCCCAAATTACTGTTAAAGTACCTTTTCTTTAGATGATGAGAATAGATGAACACAAAGAGAAAACTCTGGCATGGGTTAAGGGTGCATCCTCAATAAAAATTGAACAAATAAATGAGGATAAAATAGCAAAGGATGAGGAAAGTAAGAAAGAAAAGAAAGAAAAGGATCCTACGGAATTAACTTCTCAAATTCCTCAGATGTATTTTGATCAATCCACGAATGGTTGTTTGGACAGTGTGGACCCTTTATTTTTTATTGTGATTATAAATGGTAAAATGCTTAAGAATTGTATGATATAGTCAAGGGCATCAAAGACAATGGTGTCGGTCAAGATTATGGAATCAATAGGGTTAACACTTGATACTCCTCATGGGAGATGGCAAGCTATGGATTCAAGAGAAGTACTAGTTATTGGTATTATTAAGGCCTTACCCTAAAAATTGGTTGCATACCCTAGTAAGAGTCTAAACATGAGTGTTCTTGTTGTAGACATTCTTCCTCATTATGGCATGATTTTATCTAGAAAATGGAGTGTAACCATGGGAGGTATCCTGCAATGTGATCTTTCTTTTGCTACCTTTAACATTGACGAGGAAAATGTAAAGGTTAACCATGAATCCAGGGTCCCACACATGATTGAGATTGGTCAAGATGAGGATACAACTTGTTTCCTTGGTACTGATATGGATACATTCAAAATTGGGGATCTAATAGTAAATGAGAAAAAGATACCTGTAACTTTATCTGAGAATAAAGAAAATTTATCTGATGAAAATAGTCTTTGGATTATGTACTTTGATGGTGCTAGTTCAAAGGAAGGTTCAGGTGCGGGTGACCTAATTTCTCCCAGTGGTAAGACTTTCAAGTTTTCATTCACTTTGTTATTTGATTGCACAAATAATGTTGCAAAGTATGAAGCTTTGCTAATTGGGATGGGATTAGTTTCTAAACATGGAATAAAGAATCTCAAAATTATTGGAGATTTAGAATTGGCATATCCCAGGTGAGATCCAAATATGCTTCCAAAAACAAGAGGTTAAAACAATATAGGAATGTTGTTTGAGATAAGATTGAAAAATTTGATGATTTTGGGATTGACTGGATGGATAGTAGCCATAATAAAATGACAGATCTCCTAGAAAATATTGCTCTCAAGCCAGATGATGTCACATTTGCAGGAATTTCGAAGGTTGAAGTACAAACTAGACTTTCAGTCCCTGATAACATTGAAAATTGGCAAGTGTTTGATGGTGACATTAATATTATCTGATTCTTGAACAGTGAGGGTGAATTTTTTAATCAAGATATTGATTTCAGTGGATACGTGGAAAGTATGGATGAAAAGGATACAATATCTGGGAAGGATGTATTGCACTTAAAAACTAATAAATTTCCAAAGGCTTGGTATTCCTAGAGAGGGATTTCGATAATAAAGACAAAGCAATGGGCATGAAAGCTATCCACAATCCTAAGGAGAGGAAGTAAACCTTGGAAATCACTAATAGATCTTTTAATGAAACATATGCATGTATTTTCCTGGTCATATGATGACTTAAAAGCTTATAGAGAAGATATTTTTCAGCATGAGATTCTTGAATACTGATACTAAGTCATTCTGGCAAAAGCAAAGGTCAATCAATCCCACTCTTACTCCCAAAATGAAAGAGGAACTGATGAAAATAAGGGATGTCAGTATCATCAAGCCAATTAGACACTCTTCATTGGTTTCTAACCTTGTGCCTGTAAGAAAGAAAAACGGGGATATAAGATTGTGTGTAGAATTTAGAAATCTAAATATGTCTTCATTAAAGGATAATTATGGTCTGCCTAACATGCAAGAAATGATGTAGGAAATGATAGGGTGTGAGCTCATGTCAATGATGGATGGTTTCTTTAAATACAACCACATAATGGTTGAAGAAATTGAGCAGTAGAAGACTGCATTCACAACACCATGGGGAACCTATGTATATGTTGGGATGTCATTTGGCTTGAAAAATGCAGGGGCTACATTCCACAGAGCTCTGGATGTTTCTTTTGTATATTTTATTGATAAATTTCTAGCAGTCTACCAAGATGATTTGACAACATACTCAAAGGAAGAGATCCAACATTGTGGGCATTTAGAAAAAATATTTTTCCGAGCCCTTGAGTATGGCATTTCTTTAAATCCTAGAAAATGTGTGTTCAGGGTGACTGAAGGCAAATTGCTTGGTCACATTGTTTCCAAAGATGGAGTCAGGATTGATCTAGAGAGGATGGCTGCAATAAACAAAGTGCCACAACCTAAAAATGTTAAGGGGATATAGTCATTCTTTGGCCAAGTGAATTTTTTAAGAAGATTTGTTGCTAATTTTGTTGAAATTAGTAAACCTATTTCAAATATGATGAAGAAAAGGGACAAGGTTGAATGGGATGATGAACCTTCCAAGGCTTTTCAAGATATCAAACAAGCCATCAAGCAAGCTCCTATTTTGAGGACTCCTAATTATAGTAAGCCTATGCAAATATTTTCATTTGCATCTTTCAACATTGTAGTTGTAGTACTTGTGCAAAAGAATTCATAGGGGTTTGAACAACCCATAGATTTTTTCAGTAAATCTTTGCAAGGGGCGGAATTGAAGTATGATATAAATGAGAAACACGCATATGCAATTGGTAAGAGGCCAAGGGTTAGGGAAGTTGATGGCTCAAGAAAATCTTGATGCTAACCATGTTAATATTCTAGAGGAGAACCAAAAGCCATTTATATGTGATCTTGACCAGTGTGAATGGTACAAAGATATTATTATGTACCTATAGAAAATTATTTGTCCTCATAATATGGATGATAATAAGAAGAGAACTATGAAACTACATGCCATTAAATATGCCATAAGTGGTGGACAATTGTGGTGGAAATGCAATGAAGGTGTGTTGTTGAAATGTGTTGATCAAAATCAGGCTAAGAGACTTTTAGAAGAAATGCATAGTGGAGTGTGTGGTGGGCATTACATGGCTAAAAAAACTACTCATATGGTGCTAAGGTCAGGTTTCTAGTGGCCAACTATCTTCAGAGATGCACATTAAATGGTGATAAATTATGATGCATGCCAAAGGTTTTCAGGTAAATTACCTCTTAGGCCTGTAAATGTTCAAGCACCATTTCAGTATTGGGGGTTAGATTATATTGGAGAGATTGCAGGAAAGTCAAACAGTGGTCACTCATGGATTTTGGTGGCTACTGGTTATTTTACCAAGTGGGTAGAGGCTATCCCCACTAAGAGAGCTACAAGCAAAGTGGTGGTAGACTTCATTTTGGACAATATTATTATTATATTTGGATGCCCTGAGAACATAGTAGTAGACAGTAATTGTGAATGTATGCTTCGCTCCTAATGGTGGCTAGGGTTCCAAGCTCTTCAGCTCCTTCGGCCCCTGGCTCCTCAGATCCTTCTACAGCGGCTTAGGGTCCTGGATCTTCGGCCCCTTCGGCACCTAAGGTTCCTAGCTTTATGGCTCCTTCGGCCCCTAGCCCCTCGGCTCCTTATGTGGCAGCTCGGGGTCCTGGCTCTTCGGCCCCATCGGCGGCTTAGGTTCCTGGCTCTACGGCTCCTGCGGCCCCTAGTTCCTAAGCTCCTTCTACGGCAACTCAAGGTCCTGGCTCTTTGGCCCGTTCAGCAGCTAGGGTTCCTGGCTCTATGGATCCTCCAGGCCCTGGTTCCTTGGCTCCTTTTGTTGCGGATTGGGGTCCTGTCTCTTCGGCCCCTTCATCGTTGGCTTGCAAATCTGTTGTGGTTAAGCCTTCTCTGATTCCAGGTCCGAGGGGGAACAAGGATTATGTTTTTTTTCTAGTTTCTAACCCTATCATTACCCTCTGGAGGATGAGGTTGTGAAGGAAATTGATGAGGTGTCCTCTAATTTCTTGGTCCATGACCTTATCTGCAGGTTCAAGGGCTTCTGGTCGAGTCTTCCTGACCTTCACTTCTGGATTTCTCGACATTGGGAACCTAGTATTTCTAGTACTGTTCACATTTTCCTATGGCTCAGGGTTTTTTCATAGCAAAATTTGAAAATGCAACTAATAGGAAAATAATTTTATGTGATCATTTTTTTAGTTGGGATACTCGATTTATGCTTATGATGAAGCCTTGGCACCATGACTTTGATCCATCTTCTAAGACTTTCTCCAAGGTTCCCATTTGGGTCCGGCTTCCCTTCCTCCCCCTTCATCTTTGGGTGGATTCTTTGTTAGAGGCTGTGGGTGAGGCTCTTAGGGACTTTCTGATGGTTGATGAGGACTCTTCTGATATTCTTCATTCAACTTATGCTCGAATTTTGGTGGACCAAGACATTTCTAAGGGTCTTCCAAAAAATATTATGTTGCAACACTCTAAAGGTGCCTGGATCCAATCACTGGATTATGAATGGCTCCCCTTCAGGTGCAAGAGATGTTTTAAAATTGGTCATTTGGCTGATCAGTGTGGCTTGGAGAAGATTAAAAAAAAGTCTACCTCTTTGTGGAAGGGAGCCTCTTCTCAACATTACACTGTTGGGAAGACTTTATATGTCCAAAGCTTTTCTTAGGTGGTTTCTTCTACTCTAGATCTTGCTAAGGTCAATGTCCTTGTGTCTCGTGAGGTCTCTTCCCTGGGTGAGGCCTCTCCTCTATTTGATTCTACTGCCTCTATCCCTGCTATGACTCTTTATACCGAGACTTGTGTTCGGTCTCTGATGGAGGTGGGGTTGCTGCTTCTCTCGTTGGCAACGCTCCTTTGTTTTCTTCTCGCCTGGTGGCTACTGGTTCACTTGCTGAGCCAATCCCATTGGCTGCCCTTGGTCCTTTTCTGGAACCTTCTCCTGGCTCTCCAAATTTGGGAGTTTCGATCCCAGTTTTGATCTCTTGGCAGGGTTTGGCCAATGTGGTGAATGTTGGGTGGACTACTGTGAAAGGGAAAAAATCTAAACATTTACCCACGTTTGATATGGCCCTTCAATTCCAAAAGGGGAAGAAATGACCCTTCTTGTGGCTTTGTGTGTTGGCTACTGGTCCTTTGCTAGACGCATCTAGGTTGCTGGACTTCTATGTCTTAGTTTTTCTTGCAGCGTTTCACTTTGTTGGGTTTCATGTTCTCTTTATCTGTGGCCCTAGTTGTGGCATGTCTTGGTCTTTGTTCCCGTTGTTTTTAGGTTAGGAATTATTGTTATATCTTTAGCTTTGTATAGGGTTTTAGGAACCCTTTAAAACCTGTTTTACTTAATCAAAAACATAGTAGTAGACAATGCTATGTGTTTCAGGTCCAATGAGTTTGATGCATTTTATCATAAATATGGAATTCAAATATCTTATTCTTCTCCATACCAGCCACAGGGAAATGTCCAAGCTAAATAATGTAATAAAAACTTGATTAAAAACATCAAGAGAGTCCTTGAAGACAACAAGAAGGCTTGGGATTCCAAACTAAGGTTTGCATTATGGGATGATAGGCTAACTGTAAAAAAAGGCAACTGGATGTGCACCTTTTTACCTTGTATATGGCATTCAAGCCAGATTACCCCAAAATAACTTGGTGCAAATGTAAAATTTGTGTAGGCCTATGATGAGGACTTGGATGATGAAATGAGGATAAGAATGAATGATATAATGCAGGTGGAGGAAACAAGAGAGAAGCCTATGAGAGAAATGCAAAATTACAATTGCAGATCAAAGATATATATGACAAGAAAACCACTATCAGAAAGTTTGAATTGAATGATATGGTCCTCTTGTGGAATGCCAGATTAGAAGATAAGGTCGTACATGGAAAATTTGACCCTATCTGGTTAGTAGGTAGGTTGTATATATGTTTATAGTTTTACTTGTGTTCTTTACTGCTAGAAATGTTAAATTTGGCTAGGTCTGTGTTAAAATTTTCTTGAATTTTGACATCATTTTAGTTGGGCCTTGTTAAAATTTTTCATATGTCGAGCTAATGTAATTCAGAAATTGAGTTGAAAAAATGTCCCTAGTTTGAGCTGGTATTACCCTTTTTGTCTTTGCAAATTACCATGGAAATCAGTTAAGGTCAGAGTATTCATGTATGCAAGTTATCGATATCTATCTTCAAGTTAGCGCAATTTTGCCAAGTTTGAATAACTTAACATTTTAGACTTGTGATCTTGCGACATGGTTAAATTTCTTTGTCTCGCATTCTCGCAATGGTCTTACTTCCAAATTTCAAAAGGTTGTGACCTTGTGAAATGGTTAAGTTGAGGTGTAGTGCACTGTCGCAAGTCAGTAGTCGGGTTAAGTCTTAAGGATGCAACATTGCGCTGAGGTTCAGTTTTGAGGTTCGATCAAGTTTGTCGCAAGGTCGCATGATAGTAAATTTTCAGTTCCAAATGTTTGCAACCATGCGATAACAGTTTGTTGGAAGATAAGCCTAGATTGTCACATGTTCGCAAGTGT
The DNA here is from genome assembly GCA_018584345.1 of Thuja plicata. Classification (NCBI taxonomy): domain Eukaryota; kingdom Viridiplantae; phylum Streptophyta; class Pinopsida; order Cupressales; family Cupressaceae; genus Thuja; species Thuja plicata. The sequence continues at coordinate 217,710 of MU224336.1, forward strand.
TTTTGATGGTCAAGTTCCCAAGGTGCGAAATTGCGAAAAGGTGTTAGGAGTCTTAAATTTTAAAATTGACTAACGTTTACTGCAGGCTGAAAGATTGAAAATCTTTTGTAAAGGCTAAGAAGATGGTTGAGATAACGCAAGAGACTTCCATGTGTCTAAAGTAGATTTAAAGTGAAATTCTTTGTCGCACTATCGCAAAGATTCAAGGAGATTCTATTATTAGCCTGCGGTGTTGCGAGATACTGACACGTATCTCCAGTATCAAGATCAACAATTAGCACAAGGTCGCAAGATTCATTGGCTTAAAAATTAAAAGGTTGTGACTGTGTGAAAGCATTAAAGATGACTGTTGGCGCAAGGTTACGAGGTTATGATGCAGTTTACTTTAAATACTGCGACCACACGGAGATGATTGTAACAGTTTGTCGCAAGGTCGCAAGACATATTTTAAAGTCATAAAGCTAAGCTCGATGCCACAAAGATAGTTGATTGGAGTTGAAAAGTGACAAGTGGGCTCTGGGCTAAAAAGAATTTTGACATGACACTAATTTACTAGATTTGCTGGCATATTATTTAAATGATTTTTAAACTACTCAAGGTTTCTAATTTTGTGGCCTGATGACATGTTCATTTTCATTTCGTAGCTAACCACACTTATCATGAATACATAATATTAATGGTGAGGTGATGGATAGAGATTCGGTACTCGAGAAGAAGCTTTAAAATAGTATCCATAGCCATCATTTGCGTATCCAATCACTAATCTTGTTTTCTATGATATAGCGAGATTGCCTTGAGATTAAGTCGTTGCAATTGTAGTTGCAGAGAGAATAAGTGCATAAAAAAAGCTTTTATGTCTGGTTTAGAGAGTTAGTTATTCTAAGAAAATGGAAGAACCAAGTACGTCCACTCAAACAACAACTACAAGGAATCAAAAGAAAGATAAGTTTTCAGAAGAACAGATTCAGTTGTTGCCAGGGCCGTCAAATGCAATGTTAGCCAATGATCAAGAATCTTGCTCTCATTACAAGAATCCAGACACTCCAGGTTCTACTGGTGCTTCTCTATTCCTTTTCTTCTTCAATAATATAATGAAATATGTTCCAGTATGCAATCCATGGGTGTTGAACATGGCTAAGTTAATTATTCCTGACATCTTCATGGACGTTGACCTAGTGAAGGTACTGGCTAAACACTATTTCCCACTTACAAATACATAAGGAAGAAAGACAAAGATGCTCTAGTGAGAATTGATAGAACTAGCTTTGTATCAACAAAATTCAAGTGACTTGGAGGCTATACAGAAGAATCCCTCTAAGATTGACTTCAAGCACTATTCTATCCTCATGCATCTCATTCAGTACTACAATGTTGACCAGATGGATAAGGAGTTGGTCCTATTGAACGAGGATATGGGTATGTCGATGACAATTCAAATGTGGACAAGGGTATGGGAATGCACTACTTACCTTTCTTAATTTTTACATTTTGAAAATTGAATTGTAGACCCTATTAGGGATATGTTATGAGAAAAAGATGACAGAATCCCTCTTGACCTTAGAAGAATAATTACACCTCTGCATGCAAATAGTAAGGGGCCTATAAGGAATTATTGAGGTGATGCTTTCTTGTTTGAGAACTTTACAATCATTAGGGTTTATGGGTATACTCAGCCACCTCACATTCTACCAAAACATGTCCCTCTAAGGGTTGGGATTATTGAATTTATTTGGCAATTAACACTCGTAGATAAGGAATACCTAGGCCCAAAGAAGAAGGGAACTTTTCTTCCTAGGTTATGGGTAGTAAATGATTTCATAGTAACTAAGTGGGCTTTATATCCATTAATGATTTCCCGAGGCATTGTAGACTCTATACTGCAAAGATGAGAATTTGTGATCCTGAGAGATTAATGAGAACTAATTTGAAGGAGATGGAAAATGTTTCTTCGCCACTTCATGAGGAATTGCTTGAGGAAGATATCATCAGAAACTTTGTTGTTCCCGATGAGTTTCCTGAAAAGAGAAGAAAATGGAATGAGAACAAAAGAGTAGAGGGGGAATTCAAGGAAGTGGATCCCTCTTTACCTGGTTTTATAATGAGCTCGAATATTGGGATAAGTTGAAGACACTTCTGGAGAAATATGATGAAATCATGGAGAAGATGCCTGATATACCTGCAGGAGCAGAGGCCAGGGTTAACCCTATGGATGTTGAGTCATCACATGAGGATGTATCATTTAGAAGAGAGTACTCTGTGGAAGTAGAGGAGGGAGATGAAGTTGATTCTTCTCAGAGGCCAAAAGCTAAAAGACATAAAGTTGAGCATGCTCATCAAAGTAATGAAAGATACTGCTAAAGCAGTAATCACTAAAAAGGGTCCCTACTTCCATGAGATAAGACAATCAATGAGAGATTCTTAGAAGCCACCAGAGGGTGAGGGAATAGGGGAATCAAGTCTAGCACTGGTTACTAAAATAGATGATAGATTGTTGCTATCTGATTTGTTCATGCAGGATGATGACTTCATCCAAACTAAGGAGCTCAAAATTTTTCTTTTCAAGTTAAAAGAAAATGAATTAATGATAAATTTGGGTCCTGAGGATGATACAAAAGAGAATAAAGAAATATTTTTCAAAGAACTGCAGGATTATGACCCTGACAGTCACACATTGTCTATAATGCAGGCAAGAGAAGTGGTATGCTTCTACTGCCTAGATGGGACATGCAAACGTCCATCTTAATTGACCAGATAAGAAAACAACCAGAACATATATTCAAGTCTGAGGTCGAGGTTGGGAACTTCATCAGAGGCTCAAGTTTTGACTCTAGGAGCAAGACATTGACAATTTGTTCACTTGCCCCAACCACACAAAAACCAAAGATATTGGATATCCAAGATCAGAGGCAAGGAAATAAGATCATCTAGAATATCGAGAATGTGAGTAATGTGGAGATTACAGGCTTGTTAACTCATGTATCTTTTCTAAATAGATCCAAAGCAGAGGATTTGGAGAAAAGGGTTGCAAACATATAATAGCTTAATCAGAGTATCCAAAAAATATGAAGGACAACTCATGCTAAATGCAAATCCATAAGAAAGGATTGCTGAGATAAATGAAAAGTTATCCAACATGTACATTGTTAGTGAAGGGTGGATGTTGTTGTGGAAACTACTGGTGAGTTTGGTCCTTCCCCTTCTAATTAATCTTCCTATCCCTATAAAGGTTGATGAGAAATTGAACAAGTGTGTTGAAAGGATAGAAGAACTAGAAGAGGAAAAGAATACTTTGGGGATCAAAGTATTGATGGACGTCCTACAGCATAGGGTTGACACCTTAAAATATAAGTTGAGCATTGTTCACAATTCTCATGTAAGTTGAGCATTGTTCACAATTCTCATGTTAAGAAAATGTGCAGAAGCCATGGCATTCCTGAATCCCATCTTTACTTTGTGGTCAGGTAGAAACATGTCAGTGGAGAAGCTTGTTGCAATTTTGGTATATAGGCCTGATCTGCCTGAAAAGATTGATGACACTAAAGAAATGGTGGGAATAGTAAATACTTTAATTGCTTGCTTTACAGGGAAGGGTCAAATAATAAAAGGGAAACTGCAAATGTTTGTAGAATCATATAATACTTACTTCCCAAGTATTTATGAAAGAAGGAAATTTGAATGATATCCCCTCATGGACAAAGGATTTTGATTTAATTGTCGAGAGCATTGGGACTATATTAAATTTGACCAAGGATATTGATACACCTAGTTTTAATGAAGTAATAGAAAATAAGTTCATAGCAGAGGTAGATCTTTAGAAGTTTATCTCAGATGCAAGGGTTGTAACTGATGCTCGATGGAATGAGGTTGTTAGCCAAATAAAAATTGTTAGATCTTTTGAGTGACCAACATATAGGAAATTCACAAGGTGGGAGATAGAAATGAACAAGAATAAAGTTGTTTGAAGCAGTGAGGAACTCACCAATATTGTTTTTTTGGAGTTGGTTGTTGACTTGGCACTTGAGCTTGTTTACAGGGAGAGCAATTATCTGAATATGTACCTTGAATTTGCTGTCAAAATTTGTGGGTATTCTACATAACTCAAATAAATTGTATCTAATTATCTCCTGACAAAAGTGTCGAATGTCATTTTGGTGAAGCTAACTTTCACATAGCAGAATTTGAAGATTTGAAGAAGTATTCCCGGGTTTTTATTGCTAAACATTCCAATGTAAATTGTTGCCTTAAGTGATCTCTAGCTTGTTGCAATCCTTAGTCTATAAAAGGATTTCCAAGATCACTTAGGAAGGGATGAGAAATTTTGTCCAAATTTCCAATAGACTTATTTTCATATTCAGTCATTTTAAGTGTTGGATTTTTAGTCTTATTGAGTGTTATTTCAGTGAACAAATTATTGTATGAAGATGATAGTTCAGAAAATCAATGAAATATAATCCTGATTGGTGCTCTCCTCTATGTTGATTCTATGAGTTGTGTATTTAAAAAATTCTAATTTCTCATTCAATTCACTGCATATTGTTTATGTGTATGATTTAATTCTAAGCTTTGATCAAGGATCAATTAAAATGCTAAAAATTAATTCATGAGTTCATAGGGTTGACATAAGGATTGTTATAAGAAGTTTAGATTTGGATTGCATTGAAGGATATTATTGTAAGGCACTAATAATCTGAGTCTTGAATCAGTCGAAGTTTGTGTCTTTGTACAAGAAGTTGCTAATTGACTCTCTTCCCCAATGGATAAGGCACTATTCTAGAGATTGCTAAAATTGTTATCTTATTGGTTCAGTATACCTGGTTATTCCATCTTTTGATAAAATTATTTTTATTTTTTAGTTTAGTTGTGGTTCTTTTCATATAATATTCCAAGAAAGGTTGATGTTCAATGGGTAATTAGTCATTTTTTAGTATCTCCCAGTTGTGTTGAGCCTTATATGAGTTTCTGCTTGTATTAATGTCAATCATGGGTTCAGTATGTATTCAAAGGCATTAAAAGGAGTCCCTCCTTGGTTTTACAGAACCTAAAGTGTAGACGGATAGTTCAGTCCATATTAGTCGGTCCAGTCCTCTTAAGACTTTGAACAATGGAGTTGGATTCTCTATAGATTGTATTAAAGAGTATACTAATAGCTTATAAGTGTAAAACCTTTTCAAGAACCAACAAAATGATGACTCTTCTAGGGAGTTGTGTAAGATTTGCATAATTGATAAGGTTGTTAGTTGACCTTGATCCTTTCCTTACTGATTTTAGTCTAGTTAGTCTGTCCATCTGATTGCATAGAGTTGTTATTGAAGTTTCATGGTTTGGGTTAGAAGGATATTTTTTTGCGTATGAGATAAATATTTGTCATCCAAGGTTGATATCTTGTGAGGAGTCAGGTTTGTCTTGTAGGAAGTGATATTGTTAGATTGTTCTTGCTAATTGTCATAACATATTTCCCAATTAATAATGGGTGGCGACTCAAATCTATGTATCAGTGCTGAGTGAAAATTTTATATTTTCAAAATTATAAGATAAGTAAGAAAGTAATAAGATCCTAGGCGAAGTAGCATCCCGAAGAAAAATTAGAGGCTGAGCTTTCAATTACTTCTAGGAGTGGATGTTCATGGAGAAATCAAGGAACAATCAGTGCTCCCCTAGCATGGAAACCCAAATGTAGAAGTGCAAGTATAGGAAAGTTCTTCAGTACTATTCCCGAGAATAGTGAAACTTTCCATAGAGAATCTGAGCCTATAGAGCTTGGAGCATATGAGAACTTTTCTTGTCCTGCTGACCAGGATGAAGAACCACATCATATAAAGGAAGTGACTCATACTATTTATAACAATGACAATAGAAGGTTAAGGAACAAAAGTAGAGATGTCATGAATAGAAAATCTGATGATGCATCTCCCTTATGTATTTTTTCTCCTTTTAGGCATTTGTTAAGGTCTAGTTGTATACCAGGTTCACAATACAGGAAAGCCTAGAAATATTTCAGTCCCCCAAAGTAAACCAGTACCTCAAAATGGTGAGGGTGATAAGGATAAGGGAAAGAAAAAAGTTGTTAGTATAACCATAAATGAACCTGTTAATAGGGGTCATAGTGGTGGAAGTATGTCTCAACTGGATATTGAGTTGGAAAGGGAAGGAAACGAGAATGAAATTCTTGCAAAAGAATTACAGAAGGAAGAAATGGAAGCAACTGTAATATAAATGAAAAGAAAAATTATGTTATTAAAGCAGTCTGCTACACCTATCTCTGTTGGTTCTACTGTTGCACCTGTGACTATCATTTCTCAAGGAACTACTACTCCACCAGCTGTTATTTCATAGACTCATATTACTGGCTGACCTATGGGAGCTAGTACCGTGGCCAAGCTTCTACTGGCCAATTCTGAAGGAGGCCAATCAACATTTAAAGGTATAGACAACTATCCTTTACAGGTAATCATGGTTATCCTAACCCTATTTCAAATGAATAAGGGATAAGTTGACTAAATTTGCTGGAAAGAATGTCATTACTTGTGTAGAACATTTGAAATTTTTTACTAATATATTCAATGATTATGAGGTTGAGCATGAAGATGTGGTAATGAAATTGTTTGTTCAGTCTTTAGATGAGGATGTTAGGGATTGGTTTAGAGGCTTACCTGACGATTGTATAGATATGTGGAATGAATTTGAACAATGCTTCAGAGAACAATATGGTGATAAAAATAATGAAGGTTTCATGTTGAATGAATTTAACAATATAAAGAAGAATCAAAATGAAGAGGTCATTGAGTTCAACATAAGATTCTAGAAGGCTATGCACAAATTGTTCCAAGTCATGAGGCTGAATGAAAATGTATGCTTGACAACTTATTTAAATGCATATGATGCACAAATGGCTTATTTACTTAGAGATAAAGAGCCTAGAACTGTTAGAGAAGCATTTAATTTAGCTGTGAATATAGAAAGTAACATAAGGGTATCTAGAAAATTGGGGAGAAGATATTATCCTAAATTTTCAAGACTATCACTAAGGAGAGTGATAAGTCCTCTAATGTAAAGCCCAAAGAGGATGATAGGTTGGATAAGGTCAAAAATGTACTAAAGGACCTGAACATTAGTGGGAACAAGAGTGATAGGGTTGCTGGCGAAGGTAAGCCTGCTTACAATAATTTTAATAGGCAATCCAGATTACAAAATTATCCTTATAACACCCAGTGGAAGGGTCGGAAGCATGTGTAGCCGTCACAAAAGGGTAAATCAGATTCAATTAACCTTGATCCTTTTCAAAAGAATACCATAAATGTAAATGAAGACGCTCCTTGGTGTATGGCATGTAATTTTCCCCACAATCCTAACTATTGTGTTGTTGCACAAAATATGTCCGCTAGTGAGGAACATGAAGAAAAGAGAGGTAAAATTTATGATGAGGTGGATTATCTCATGACATCATCATATTTATGGGATGAGCTTGATTATGTTGAAGAAGTTGAGGATAAAGATGTTATGGAATCAAGGAGAAGAAAAGAGGAGTATGAACAGGAATATTCCTCTCAGAATGACAAAGAAGTTGATAATAAGCAATGCAATGTTGCACATGGTTCTCCCCCATTTTCATTAAGAAGACCTTCTGATCAAGAAATAGCACAAATTACAGCAGACATGGTTTCCCAAGCAAGGGGTAACTACCATCTAAGAAACAGAGTTCTTGGAGGTGATGATGGTAAGCCTGCTAGTATGTTTATCATAGAACAGAAGGGTAAGACAAAAGAATTACAAAAAAAGGATAAAAATGATATAAAGATCAAGGAAGTGAAAGCCAAGGTTTGGGATCAGTCTGTGAATGTTTGTTTGGGTAGTGTGGACCCTTTCTTTTTTACTATGATTATAAATGGTAAAATGCTTAAGAATTGTATGATAGATTCAGGGACATCAAACACAGTGATGTCAGTCAACATTATGGAATCAATGGGGTTAACAATTGATACTCCTCATGGGAGATGTCAAGCTATGGATTCAAGATAAGTACCTTTTATTGGTACTATTAAGGCCCTACCCTAAAAATGGGTTGCATACCCTAGTAAGAGTCTAAACATGAGTGTTAAGATATTCCTCCTCATTATGGCATGTTTTTATCTATAAAATGGAGAGCATCCCTGGGATATAGCCTGCAATGTGATCTTTCTTTTGATACCTTTAACATTGATGGTGAAAATGTAAAGTTTAATCGTGAATACAGGGTCCACACACATGATTGAGATCAGTAAAGATGAGGATATCACTTGTTTCCTTGATACTGATATGGATACATTCAGAGTTGAGGATCTGATAGTAAATGAGAAAAAGATACATGTAACTGTAGACACCCTAAAATGGACAGGCTTGCAACTTTACATTAAAACCCTAATTTTCATCTATTAATTAATGGTTTCTTAATCATTAATTAATCATCTATTTTCTTCTAAATTCATCTTTCTCAAA
>MU224336.1:226281-243407 GCA_018584345.1 Thuja plicata
TTTTATTGCTCACGTTTCGATTATCTGTTTAGTAGTTATTGCGTAATAGATTTGCATGCACTTGTGAACCTTTGCTACTAACCCCAGCCCTTGGAAAGCTGTGGGAAACCGGAGAGAGAGGCGTACAGTAACTTTATCTGAGAATAAAGAAAATTTATCTAATGAAAATAGTCTTTGCATTATGTACTTTGATGGTGCTAGTTCAAAGGAAGGTTCAGATGCAGATGTCCTGCTAATTTCTCCCAGTGGTAAGACTTTCAAGTTTTCATTCACTTTGTTATTTGATTGCACAAATAATTTTGAAGAGTATGAAGCTTTGCTAATTGGGATGGGATTAGTTTCTAAACATGGAATAAATAATCTCAGCATTATTGGAGATCAACATTATCAGATTTTAGAGTTAGTCATATCCGAGGTGAGATCCAAATATGTTTCAAAAAATAAGAGGTTAAAACAATATAGGAATGTTGTTTGGGATGAGATTGAAAACTTTGATGCTTTTTGGATTGACTGGATGTATAGGAGCCATAATAAAATAACATATCTCTTAGAAAATATTTCTCTCAAGCCAGATGATGTCACATTTGTAGGAATTTCAAAGGTTGAAGTACAAACCAGACCCTCAGTCCCTGACAACATTCAAAATTCGCAAGTGTTTGCTGATGACATTGATATTATTAGATTCTTGAACAGTGAGGGTGAATTTTATAATCAAGAGATTGATTTCAGTGGATACGTGGAAAGTATGGATGAAAAGGATACAATATTTGGGAAGGATATATTGCAGTTAAAAACTAATAAAGTTCTCAAAGGCTTGGTAGTCCTAGAGAGTGATTTTGATAAGAAAGACAAAGGAATGGGCATGAAAGTTGTCCACAACCCTGAGGATTTGGAGGAAGTGAACATTGGAACAACACAGGCTCCAAAGAAAGTATACATTGGTAATAAGTTGTATCAAAAGGTAAGGAAATCACTGATATATCTTTTAATGAAACATATGCATGTACTTGCTTGGTCATATGATGACTTAAAAGCTTATAGAGAAGATCTTTTTCAGCATGTGATTCGTTTGAATATCGATACTAAGCCATTCAAGCCAATTAGACACTCTTCATGGGTTTCTAACCTTGTGCCTGTAAGAAAGAAAAATGGGGATATAAGATTGTGTGTAGATTATAGAAATCTAAATATGTCTTTATTAAAGGATAATTATAGTCTACCTAACATGGAATTAATACTGCAGAAAGTGACAGCGTGTGAGCTCATGTTAATAATGGATGGTTTCTTTGAATACAACTAGATAATGGTTGAAGAAGCTGACCAATACAAGGCTGAATTCACAACACCATGGGGAACCTGTGTTTATGTTGGGATGCCATTTGGCTTGAAAAATGTAGGGGCCACATTCCAGAGAGCTATGGATGTTGCTTTTGCAGATTGTATTGATAAATTTCTAGCAATCTATCAGGATGATTTGATAGCATACTCAAAGGACGAGAGCTAACATTGTGGGCATTTATAAAAAATCTTTGTCAGAGCCCTTGAGTATGACATTCTTAAATCCCATAAAATGTGTGTTCGGGGTGACTGAAGGCAAATTGTTTGGTCACATTGTTTCCAAATATGGAGTCAAGATTGATCCAGAGAGGATGGTTGCAATAGACAAAGTGCCACAACCTAAAAATGTGAAGGGAATACAATCATTCTTTGGCCAAGTGAATTTTTTCAAAAGTTTTGTTACTAATTTTGTTGTAATTAGTAAACCTATTTCAAAGGTGATGAATAAACGGGCCAAGGTTGAATGGGATGATGAACCTTTGAATGGTTTTCAAGATATCAAACAAGGATGCTCCTGATTATAGTAAACCTATGCAAATATTTTTATTTGCATTTTTCCACACTGTAGTTGCAGTACTTGTGCAAAACAATTTAGAGGGGTTTGAACAACCCATAGCTTTTTCAGTATATCTTTGCAAGATGCAGAATTGAAGTATGATATAAATGGGAAGCATGCATATGCATTGGTGAAAGTTATTAAAGCTTTCAAATGTTATTTAGTTGGAGAAAATGTTGTTTCTTTTGTACACAATGCAGTTGTTAAAGACATCTTCACTCAACAAGAGGTCTCTGGGAGGTGTAGATGGATCAACGGGATCCAAGAATTCAATATTAATGTTCAGGTTACCAAATTGGTAAGAGGCCAGGAGTTAGTGAATTTGAAAACTCAAGCAAATCTTGATGCTAACCATGTTAATATTCTAGAGGAGAACCAAAAGTCAATCACATGTGATATTGACCAGTGTGAATGGTACAAAGATATTATTATGTACCTGCAGAAAATGATTTTCCCTCATATTATGGATGATAATAAGAAGAGAACTATGAAACTACATGCCATTAAATATGCCATAACTAGTGGACAATTGTGGTGGAAAAGCAATGGTGTGTTGCTTAAATGTGTTGATCAGAATCAGGCTAAGAGACTTTTAGAAGAAATGCACAGTGGAGTGTGTGGTGGTCATTACATGGCTAAAACAACTGCTCACAAGGTGCTAAGGTCTTCTGGTGGCCAACTATCTTCAGAGATGCACATCAAATGGTGAGAAATTTTTTGGTAACTTACCTCTTAGGCTTGTAAATGTTCAAGCACAATTTCGGCAATGGGGGTTAGATTTTATTGGAGAGATTGCAGGAAAGTCAAGTAGTGATCACTCATGGATTTTGGTGGCTATTGATTATTTTACCAAGTGGGTAGAGGCTATCCCTACTAAGAGAGGTAAGGTCAAAGTGGTGGTAGACTACATTTTGGAGAATATTATTATCAGATTTGGATGTCCTGAGAAGATAGTAGTAGACAATGCAATGTGTTTCAGGTTTTATGAGTTTGATGCATTTTATCATAAATATGTAATTCAAATATCTTATTCTTCTCCATATCACCCACAGGGAAATGGCCAAGCTGAATCAAGTAATAGAAGCTTGATTAAAATCATCAAGAGAGTACTTGAAGACAACAAGAAGGCTTTGGATTCCAAACTAAGGTTTGAATTAGGGGCTGACGAGTTAACTGTAAAAAAGGCAATTGGATGTGCACCTTTTTACCTTGTATATGGCATTCAGGCCAGATTACCCTAAAATAACTTGGTGCAAATGTACAAGTTTGTGCAGGCTTATGATGACGACTTGGATGATGAAATGAGGGTAAGAATGAATGATCTAATGCAGTTGGATGAAACAAGAAGATAAGCCTATGAGAGAAATGTAAAATTACAGTTGTAGATCAAATAATTATATGACAAGAAAACCACTATCAAAAAATTTGAAGTGGATGATATGGTCCTCATGTGGAATGCTAGATTGGAAGATAAGGGCGTACAGAAAAATTTGACCCTATCTAGTTAGGTCCATATATTATTGATAGAAAATGGGGTGAAGACTCGTATTTGTTGAAGAACATAACTGAAGAGACTCTGGAATTTCCAGTTCATTGACAATTCCTGAAACATTATTTCTCTTGGAAAATAGATTATATCCATGAATAGTAGGTAGGTTGTATATATGTTTATAGTTTTACTTGTGTTCTTCAGGGTTAGGTTTTTGCTTTGTTCGTTAGGATTGATGTGCTTAACCTGGAGATTCTGAGATCTTGCTATGCCTACAAGAGGCATACATCCCCAATAAGAGCCGCTGTTAGAATTGTAAAATTTGACTAGGTCTTTATTAATTTTTTCTCCAAATTTGATATCATTTTATTTTGGCCTCGTTAAAATTGTTCATCTGTCGAGCTAATAGAAGTCGGTAATTGAGTTCAAAAAATGTCCTAAGTTCATGCTAGTATTACCCTTTCTATCTTTGCAAATTATCGTGGAAATTAGTTTAGGTCAAAGTATTCATGTATGCAAGTTAGCGATATCTATCTTAAGGTTAGCACAAGTTTGCAAGGTTTAATTAACTTAACATTTTAGACTTGCGACACGGTTAAAGTTCTTTGTGTCGCGTTGTCGCAACAGTCTTACTTCCAAATTTCAAATGGTTGCAACCTTTTAAAATGGTTAACTTGAGGTATAGCGCATTGTCGCAAGTTAGTTTGGTTAAGTCTTAAGGATGAAACCTTGCGTTGAGGTTTAGTTTGGTGGTTTAGTCAAGTTTGTCGCAAGGTCGCATGATAGTAAGCGGTCAGTTCCAAGTGGTTGGGACCGCGATAACTGTCTGTTGGCAGTTAAGTCTAGACTATCATAGGTTCGCAAGTGTTTTTGATGGTCAAGTTACCAAGGTGTGAACATGCGATAAGTTGCCATGTACCCATATTTTAAAACTGACTAACATTTACTGCAGGCCGTAAGATCACAAGTCTTTTGTAAAGGCTAAGAAGATGGTTGTGATAGCACAAGAGACTACCACGTGTCTCAAGGAGATTTAAAGTGAAATGCTTTATCGCAGCATCGCAAGCATTGGAGGAGATTCTATTGTTAGCATGCGGTGTTGCGAGCTGCTGACACATATATGCAGTATCAATATCAACGGTTGGTGCAGGGTCGCAAGATTCTTTGGCTTAAACATTAAAATTTTGCGACCATGGGAAAGGGTTAAAGATGATTATTTGTGAGGTCGTGAAGTTATGATGCGGTTTACTTAGAAGGCCATTCGGACATGACTGTAACAATTTGTCGGAAGGTCGCAAGACATATTTTTAAGTCATAAAGCTAAGCTCGATGCCACGAAGACTGTTGATTGGGGTTGAAAAGTGACAAGTCAGGTCTAAGCCGAATAGAATGTTGACACGACAGTGATTTACTAGATTTGCTGGCATATTATTGAAATGATTTTTAAACTACTCAAGGTTTCTAATTTGGCGGCCTGATGAAATGATCGTTTTCATTCTGCGGCTAACCATAGTTATTATGAACACAACATTAACGGTGAGTTGATGGACAGAGAGTTGGTACTCAAGGAGTTTTAAAGTAGTATCCATAGCCATCATTTGCGTATCCAAATAACTAATCTTGTTTTCTTTGATATAGCGAGATTGCATTGAGATTAAGCTGTTGCATTTGCAGAGAGAATAAGTGCATAAAAGAAGCTTTTATGTATGCTTTAGAGAGTTTGTTATTATGATAAAATGGCAAAATCAAGTACGTCCACTCAGACATCAGCTACAGGGAAACAAAAGAAAGAAATTTTTTTAGAAGAATGTATTTAGTTGCTGCCAGGGTCGTCAAATGCAATGTCAGCCAATGATCAGGCATGGAAGGACACTTGCCCTCGTTGCAAGAATCTAGATTCTCGGGTTCTACTGGTGCTTCTCTATTCTTTTTCTTCTTCAATAAAAGAATGAAAGATGTTCCAGTATGCAATCCATGGGTGTTGAACATGGCTAAGTTTATTGTTCCTGACGTCTTCATGGACATTGACCTGGTGAAGGTACTAGATAAACACTATTGCCCACTTACAAATGCATAAGGAAGAAAGACAAAGCTGCTCTGGTGACAATTGATAGAGCTAGCTTCGTAGAATCATTTGGCATTTCTGGTGCCATGAGTGTGGATATAGACCTGGATGAAGAAAAGAGGCAATATCATCTACATAAGAATGTCTTCAAGAAGAATGCAATTCCGAAGTTCATGACTCGAGAAGGAAGGAGACCTATACTCGCTCCAAATTAATGTAAAGGAGCCTTTTGATTTAGGCAAATTCCACAACTACTTCAAGTATACAATATATGGTCTGTGTAAAGTATTGGGAGCTGAAGGAGGAAAGACAGTAACTGGAGACTTGTTGATGTTAGCTATGGACTTTCAACATCCTCGTGTGAACAAGAAGTATGACTACATTGGCTACATAGTAAGAAAAATTCAAAATGACTTGGAGGCTATATAGACGAATCTCTCCAAGATTGACTTCAAGCACTATTATATCCTCATGCATCTCATTCTATATTACAATGTTGACCATATGGATAAGGAGTTGGTCCTATTGAAAGAAGATAAGGTTATGTCAATTCCAATTCAATTGTGGACAAGGGTATGGGAATGCACTACTCACCTTTCTCCATTTTTACATTTTGAAAATTGGATTGTCGACCTTATTAGGGATATGTTAAGAGAAAAAGATGGTAGAATCCCTCTTGACCTTAGAAGAATGATTAGACCTCTACATGCAAATAGTAAGGGGCCTGTAAGGCATAATTAGGGTGATGCTTTCCTGTTTGAGAACTTTACAATCATTAGGGTTTATGGGTGTCGTCAACCACCTCACATTCTACCAAAACATGTCCCTCTTAGGGTTGGGATTATTGAATTTATTTGGCATTTAACACTGGTAGATAAGGAATACCTAGGCCCAAAGAAGAAGGGAAATTTTCCTTCCTAGGTTATTCGTAGTAAATGATTTCACAATAGGGAAGTGGGCTTTAGATCCCATCAATGATTTCCTAAGGCATTATAGATTCTATATTGCAAAGATGAGAATGTGTGATCCTGAGGGATTCATGAGAACTAATCTGAAGGAGATGGAAAATGTTTCTTTGCCACTTCATGAGGCATTTCCTGAGGAGGATATCATCAGAAACTCAGTTGTTCTTGATGAGTTGGCTGAAAAGAGAAGTGGAATGATATCAAAAGAGTGGAGGGGGAATTCAACGAAATGGATCCCTCCTTTCCTGGTTTTTATAATGAGCTTGAATATTGGGATAAGTTGAAGACACTTATGGAAAAATATGACAAAATCATGGAGAAGATGCCTGATATACCTATAGGAGCAAAGGTCGGGGTTAACCTTGTGTATGTTGAGTCATCACATGAGGATGTACCATTCAGAAAGAGTACTCTGTGGAAGTAGAGGAGGCAGATGAAGCTGAGTTTTCTCAGAGGCCGACAACTAAAAGACAGAAAGTTGAACATGCTCCTCAAGTAATGAAAGATACTGCTGAAGCAATAATCAATGAAAATGGTGCCTACTTCCATGAGATCAAACAATCAATGAGAGATGCTCAAAATCCACCAGAAGGTCAGGGAACATGGGAATCAAATCTAGAACTGGTTACTAAAACAAAAGATAGACTATTGTTATCTGATTTGTTCATGCAGGATGATGACTTCATCCAAACTGAGGAGTCCAAAAGTTTTCTTTTCAAGTTAAAAGAAAATAAATTAAAGATAAATTTGGGTTTTGAGGATGGTACTGAGGAGAATAAATAAATATTGGTCAAAGCACTGCGGGAATATGACCCTGACAGTCACACATTGTATGTAGTGCGAGCAAGAGAACTGGTTAAATATTAGTGGTATGCTTCTACTGCCTAGATGGAACATGCAATCGTCCTTCTTGATTGACCAAATACAAAAAAAACCAGACCAGATATTCAAGTCTGAGGTCGAGGTTGGGGACTTCATCAGAGGCTTAATTTTTTACCCTAGGAGCAAGACATTGGCAATTTGGTCACTTGCCCCAACCACACAAAAGCCAAAGATACTGGATATCCAAGATCATAGGCAAGGAAATAAGCTCATTTGGAATATCCAGAATGTGAGTAATGTGGAGATTGCAGGCTTGTTAACTCATGTATCTTTTCTAAACATAGCCAAAGCAAAAGATTTGGAGAAAAGGGTTACATAGACATATAATAGCTTAATCAGAGTATCCAAAAGAATATGAAGGACAACTCAAGCTAAATGCAAATCTAGAAGAAAGGATTGCTGAGCTAACTGAAAAGTTAGCCAACATGCCCACTGTTAGTGAAAGGGTGGATGTTGTTGTGGAAACTACTGGTGGGTTTACTCATTTTGCTTCTAATGTTGCTATCCATATGGAGGTTGATGAGAACTTGAAAAAGTAAGTTGAACGGATAGAAGAACTAGAAGAGGAAAAGAACACTTCGGGGATCAAAGTATTGATGGAGCTCCTACAGCACAAGGTTAACACCTTAAAGAATAAGTTGAGCATTGTTCACAATTCTCATGTAATTTTTCAGTCTGCTGAAGGAAAAATGTGTAGTAGCCATGACATTCCTGACCCCCATCTTTACCTTGTGGTCAGGCAGAAACATGTCAATGGAGAAGATTGCTGCAATTTTGGTATACAGGCCTGATCTGCCTGATAAGATTGACGACACTAAGGAAATGGTGGGAACGGTAAATACTTTAGTTGCTTTCTTTACAAAGAAGGATCAGATAATAAAATGGAAACTGCAAATGTTTGTAGAATCATATAATACTTATTTCCCAAGTATTTATGAAAGAGAAGGAAAGTTGAATGATATCCCCACATGGACAGGGAATTTTGATTTAATTGTAGAGAGCATTGAGACTTTATTAAATTTGACCAAGGATATTGATACACCTGGTTTTAATGAAGTAATAGATAATCTGTTCAGTGCAGATCTAGATCTTGAAAATTTTATCTCAGATGCAAGGGCCATAACTGATGCTCGATGGAATGAGGTTGTTAGCCAGATAGAAATTGTTACATATTTTGAGTGGCCAGCAGATAGGGAATTTGGTAGGTGGGATATAGAAATGAACAAGAAGAAAATTGTTTGAAGCAGTGGGGAATTCACCAATTTTGTATTTTTGCAATTGGTTGCTGACTTGACACTTGAGCTTGTTTACCGGGAGAGCAGTTATCTGAATATGTACCTTGAATTTGTCGTCAATCTATGAGTACTCTTCATAAATCAAAGAAATTATATCTCATTATCTCCAGACAAAAGTGCCAGATGTCATTTTGATGAAGCCAATCCCGCATAACAAAATTTGAAGATTTGAAGAAGTCTTCATAGGTTTTTATTGTTAAGCATTCCAATGTAAATTTTGTCCCTAAGTAATCCGTAGTGTGTTGCAATCCTTACTCTATAAAAGGATTTCCAAGATCACTTAGGAAGGGCTGAGAAATTTTGTCCAAATTTCCAATAAACTTATTTTCATACTCAGTCAGGTTTAACCATTATAGTTGAGTTTTGTATAACAATTGACAGAGCAAATATATGTTTTAGTGTTGGATTTTTAGTCTTATTGAGTGTTATTTCAGTGAATAAATTATTGTATGAAGATGATGGTTCTGAAAATCAATGAAATATAATCCTCTATGTTGATTCTATGAGTTGTGAATATAACAAATCCTAATTTCTCATTCAATTCACTACTTATTGTTTATTTCTTTATGATTTAATTCTAAGTTTTGATCAAGGATCAATTAAAATGCTAAAAAATAATTCATGAGTTCATAGGGTTGACAAAAGGATCGTTATAAGAAGTTCAGTTTTGGATTACATTGAAAGATATTATTGTAAGCACTAATAATCTGAGTCTTGAATCAGTCGCATTTTGTGTCTTTGTACAAGAAGTTGCTAATTGACTCTATTGCCCAATGGATAAGGCACCGGTCTAGAAATTGTTGAAATTGTTATCTTATTGGTTCAATATACTTGGTTATTCTTCTTTTGATAAAATTCTTTTTATTTTTCAGTTTAGTTGTGGTTCTTTTTATCTCATGCTCCAAGTAAGGTTGATGTTCAATGGGTAATTAGCCATTATCAAGTATCTCCCGGTTGTGTTGAACCTTATATGAGATTTCTACTTGTATTAATGTCAATCATGGGTTCAGTGTGTATTCAAAGGCATTAAAGGGAGTCTCCCCCTTGGTTTTGCAAAACGTAAAGTGTAGAAGGATAGTTCAATGTCCCTGTTAGTTAGTCCAATCCTCATAAGACTTTGAACATTGGAGTTGGCTTCTCTATAGAATGTATTGAAGAGTGTACTAGTAGCTTATAAGTGTAAAACCTTTTCAAGAACTAACACAAGGATCAGTAATGTTGAGACTGCCTTCATCTTATTTTCATGACCTCATGAGAGATGTAGCATTACTGAAGTTTCAATCCTTTTAAGGATAGACATATAATCCAACATCGGTCATGACTGAAGGAAGAAGCTCTTAGTGAGAAGCAGGAATGGATGCTAGCGATTCTGGACTGTAAAAATATAGTTGGGGAAAAAGTTTCTGATTATTGGATCAATGAGAAATGGGTGGACCTTAGCTCCTTTGATGAAACCCTCAATTTTGTCAATAAGCATCTTAATCCTTGGTTTGTAAGAGAAAATGAACAAGACTCTTTGATTTGGGGTGCGGAGGCTAATGGAAATTTTTCAGTATCTTCTGCCTTTGCCCTTCTCTTCTCCAAAGAAGATCATCCTATTAGTTATCAGGTGTGGAACAATAAGCTTATACCTAAAATTAACATGTTTTTTTGCCTCCTTGTTCAGAACAAAATCCTTACAGCGGACAATCTTTGTAAAAGTGGATTTAGTAATGCCTAACAGATGTATTCTTTGTTGTTCTGAAGCTAAAAATTGTAACCATCTTATGATTCATTGTACTTATAATTGTAAAGTGTGGAACTCTATTTTCAATTACTTCAATCTGGATTGGGTGAAACCAAATAACTTCCAGGATATGGTTAAACAATGGCATTTCCCCCTTAATGGTAAAGAATCCAAAGACCTTTGGAGGTTGTTTCTTCCTCACTTCACTTGGAGAATCTGGAAGGAAAGAAATTACAGAATATTCAGAGAAAAAATCTCATCCTATGAAATTGTGGCCAATAACATTTGTAGAAGTTTGCTGGAAAATTTCAAAGGTTATCTTCCTAGAGACTCCCCCTGTAAGAACACTCAGAGTTGAAATGATATTCTTAATAGGAATACTAAGGGGCAGAAAGACAAGGATTTAAATTTGAGGGAAAACACAAGATGGGCTTCTCCTCCGATTGGCTAGGTCAAAGGTAACTTTGATGGGGCAGCTAAAGGGAATCTGGGAAGAGCTGAAGTGGGAGGTATAATAAGAGACTCTGCTGAAAATTGTCTGGGAGTTGTTGCTACCCCTCTGGGAGTTCAAACTAATCATGTTGCCGAAGCAATGGCAGCCCTTCAAGTTGTAATGATGGCTAAAGAAATGGGTTATTCAAATTTTTGGTTGGAGGGAGACTCTCTAAACATAATAAACTGTATTAATGGTAAAGATGAAGCTTCCTGGACAATTAGCCATATAAGTGATAAAATCAAATCTTTAATGCTCCTTTTTAAAGAAAGTCACATAACCCGTGTTTTTAGGGAAGGAAATAAGTCAAAGGACGGCTTAGCTAATGTGGGGGCTCAAATTAACGTCATCCAATCATGGAGAGGGGAAGCGGATCTCAATATGGATATTTTATGTCTTATCAGGTATGATAAGATTAACCATATTGAAGGCTCAATTAATAAACATAATTAATGATGAGAAGATCACTTAAGATTAAGTGTCATGATAGTTGTCAGTTGAGGGATGCGATATTCATGAAAAATGTAACTTCGCACAGTTTGTGGGTTTTAGCGAGCATTTTGAAACAGAAAAATCATAACAGTCTTTCCTTTCAGTGTCTTGCGTTCCAGCCTTCTCACTCTCTGAAAGTTCAAAAATCTTCGAGCATCATGGGTGGTGGTTTGAAGAGGGAGGAGTTGATGGACTGTACGAAGTGGAAACAAAAGAAGAAAGTATGGAAGAGGTTGAAGAAGGGTGGTGTGACCCAGTATTTGGAGAAGCTTCATGGATGGGATAAAGAAATAACAAAAAAATTTGCAGACAAATGGAAGAATGGAAAGGTGAATATGTGGGGAAAGTCTTTTACTTTGACTATGAGCATAATCTCATAAATTACGGGCCTTTCTTGTGAAGGCATGAAGTTTTACAGGGACAACAAGAGGATTGGGACTCAAGCCTTCAAAATCTTCCCAAAAACTAAAGAAGAAAAATCCCTTTTGAGCAAAGGGATGGGAGATTATGTGGATATCTGTATCGTCTTAAAATGGAAGCACTTCCATTTTGGTAAGTTTAGCACCTTCGTTTAGTGCACTACGATATTAGATTTGCATTTAGGATGCATTCATGTTTGATTCTACATGATTAGGTGAAATTAGGGTTAGGATCTTATGGATTCTCCTTGGTTTCCCTCTCTATGACTCTATTTTCTAGGTAGGACCTATGTATGGGCCCTCCTATACCTCATCATACTCTCTCTAGGCCTCTATGCCTTCTTCCCAACATTCTGGAATGTTCCATCACCTTCCTAGGTCCCCGGTTGACCTGGGAATCTCACAGACACCACTAGGTGACCTGCCTAGAACCTCAAGTTAGGGTTGAAATTGACCTTGACCTAGGTCAGGGTCGATGTCAACCTTGACCTAGGTCCCCGGTTGACCTGAGAATCTCACAGACACCACTAGGTGACCTACCTAGAACCTCAGGTCAGGGTCAAAATCGACCCTGACCTAGGTTAGGGTCAAGGTCGACCTTGACCTAGGTCAGGGGCGAGTTCGACCTTGACCTAGGTCAAGGGTGAGGTCGACATAGACCACTATCAGGCGTTGGTCCCCGCTTTCAATTCCGGAGCTTATCGGGGCTCTAAACTTAAAAAATGTCCCCAGGTTTGGATGCGGAGGTGTTTTCTCTGATATCTAATTTAATTCATTCCCTCCTTGGTTGGTGATTGTGATGGGACCATAATTCAAGGTGAAATTTGAATTTGGGTTCCTCGCATTGCCCTAGGAGACCTATATTGAGATCTCTATATAAACACTCTCTTTTGCCTTCATTTGATCATGAAACGAAATCGGGAGATGACATGATGCAATGATGATGCAAATAAGAAAGAGGATGATATAGAAGGACAAATTTATGAGGACATGTTGAAACATTCAAGCATTTTTGTGGAAAAGCTATTGTAGATCTTCATTGAAGCAAGAAGGTGCTCTTCTCTATTAGATCTACCATTATCAACATTCAAGTATTCAAAAGGACATT
Source organism: Thuja plicata (assembly GCA_018584345.1). NCBI lineage: Eukaryota > Viridiplantae > Streptophyta > Pinopsida > Cupressales > Cupressaceae > Thuja > Thuja plicata. Next base: position 239,110 of record MU224336.1, read on the forward strand.
ATCATGGGGTAGCGACTACGAATTGTGAGTTGGTAGGAGTACTTTAGCCTTGGGGGCTTGGTATGCTTTCTTTATCATATTCAAATCTATGCATTGCTTTCTCATTTCCATGTTATGTTAGGATTATTAATCTAGAAGATTAGATCTTGATATTACATGTTCAAAGACTATTTTTAAAGAGCAAACACACACACATACTTTCTACATTCAGCTATTCGTGGAGATCGAGATCACCAAAATGGGGGTTTGACTAACGAAAAACCCTATATAGCCACTCCAAAACCCTCTTTTTTAGATATTTGCAGGTGCTATTTTCGAGAGTTACAGGTACATGACAGCAAATCTGAGACCATATTTGGATACCCTTTTCAGCGAACTATCAGGATCTGAAAACAGATTTTCTGTCGAGGTAGCACAGGTCAGGGTCGAGATTATTGGGTCAGGGGTGACATTTGTGGGTCAAGGTCGACCTTTTTCTCAAGACGGTGTCGGATCGGAAAAATATTCTGGGTTTTGTTTGTCTATGCGTCCTGGTTCCGAATCATACTTCAGATTTTCCAAAAATAGAGTACAGGCCTCAGAAAATAGTATTCTTCAGATCTGCTATGATATGAGGTAGGTATTTCACTCCATAATTCTTTACAAGTATTCTCAATTCCTTATCATAATAATTAAGTGTATAAGACTAAAATTGGACTTAGGGTCTCTTTTCATATGCAATTCCTATTATCTAGAAGACCTCATAAGCAATCAAAATTTTAGATCTTACATTTTGGTGAACCTGTGATAGACAACTCTTTCTTTTTGGTGTTAGATTTACATTTTATATAAGATCTTGCATGCATATAGAAGTAGGTTTTCTTTTATTCTCTTGCATTTATATTTCAAAATTCATAGAAAATCACAAAATTTCTTTAAAAAACACAAAAATACTTACATGCTTGTTATTTTATTTTTGTGCTCAACATGTATGATTCTTGTTTAGAATACTTTGATGAGGATTTTATTGTACAAGAGGATAGATCCCTTAATGAGGTACATGGAAGTGAGTGCACAAATGGTTCGAATGTGATCTCCATGGATCCCATTCCCATTTCATCCTCCACAACCTCTCCAATTGACTTTTACCATAGAGTGTATGCATGGTTACCTTCATACCCCTCTATTTGCAACATTGAGATGCCTAGAATGGTATTTCCTAAACCTTTGATGACGGTAAAAGGATGTCCTCGAATAACTGTTAAAGGTAAACTTAGAGATCCTTTGGATTTCTTTGATAACACGGATTTTTTTTCGCATGCTTATCGCACACGAAATAATCCTCAACCTACTGTCCCAGCTACTTTACCTCCTTCTCAACCTGTGCTTCCCCCGGCACGTAGGTTACCTTCTTCCTTTAAAGAATATGATTTAGTTGAGTAGTTACGCGCTACTCCAGCTAAGATCTCTTTATGGGAATTACTTCAAACTTCTCCTACATATCATGAGGCGTTGCAAAAAGCCTTATCTACTCTTCCCGCTCCACCTCCTAACCAAGAGAACATTAATTCATTTTTGGAGTGCATGCATACTATGCCTTATGTACCTCCTATTGTGTTTTCTGATAATGATTTACCTTCTGTTGAGGTGCAAAATCAATATGATGCTCTTATGGTTGTTGTCTCTATTAATCAGAGTATCATTCGTAGAACACTAATTGACAATGGATATGGGCTTAATGTTTGTAGCATGGATATGCTTAGGGCAATTAAAGCCGATCTTACAACCATTCAACTAGATAATATTCCTATTCGTGGCTTTGATAACATTGCAAAGAAAACTTTGGGTATTATTACGCTACCTATCAAAGTTGGTCTTGTTCTCCTCTACACTCCTATCCATGTTATGTCAGGACCACTCAACTACAATCTTTTATTAGGAAGACCTTGGTTACATACTATGCATGCGGTTCCTTCTACTCTTCATCGTAAGGTGAGGTTCATTTATAACAATCTGATGTACACATTACATGGGGATGATGAGCCAAATCCTCGCCTGAATGCGGAATATGCTAAGGTTCCTGAGCCTATACAACCCAGTGAGAAACCTAAGCAACCACCTGAAGTTAAACAAGCTAAAATTCCATCTTCTTCTCTGACGGAAGATGATTGGGGAACATTAGATTTCAACCCTTCTTTCATAGGGGAATACAAGGTCTCGGATTTAGCATTTATGAAAAAACAAAGTGAGTTTGAAAAACAAGTGTTTATCCCTTCTCTGTTATCTAAGGAATTAAAAAGCAACTTTGTTGTTGCTTCAGGTAATGAAACGATTGAGACAATAAAACCAGATTGCTATGACATTGTGACATATGCCGCTCCTTTAACTCAATCTGATATGGCCGACAGATATGGTTCTGGTTATCATTTACTCAAGAAATTAGGATTTAATGGAAAAGGTTGTGGTAAATATGAGCAAGGTATACAAGTACCCTTGGACAATGAAGGTTGTGATTATACTTATGGATTAGGGTTCAATCCTTATAGGCAACCATTTGCTTTTCCTCTTAATGATAATCATATTTGTGGTGGACATTTGAAATTGGTTAATCCGCTTCTCTGTGACATGGATCAAAAACCTAGTTTGGATATCTTTCTTGAGGATGAAGCACTCGCTGATTTTTTAGGGGCTTACCAAGATCTACCTAGGTTTCATCATAAAAGAAGAAAACTCTATTTTCTGAACAATGAAGCCTATTTTGGAGAACATGATGAACAAGATATTTCTCCTTTGCCAATGGATCCTCCCATACAAAGTAACTTATTAATAACTGAGACCATCGAAGTTCAAGTAGATGAGCATGATTCTGAAAAAATAATCAAAATTAGAAAATGTTTTGAGTCAAGATTAACATGATCAGTTGGTTTCCCTCTTGCTTGAATATAAAGATATTTTTGCTTTGACATATTCGGATATGCCGGGTATAGATCCTAAGATTGTTACTCACAATATTGTTCTTAACTCTAATGCTAAACTTGTGAAACAAAAGATCCGCAAGATGAATCTGGGCATTGCCTTACTAGTAAAAGCTGAAATCGAAAAACTATTAGGTGCTGGGTTCATCCGTTCTATTGATTATTCTGAATGGATTTCTAATATTGTGGTTGTTTCTAAAGGGGAAAATAAGAACAAATTGTGCACTGATTTTTGAGATTTAAATAAAGCATCCTTAAAAGATGACTTCCCGCTACCTAATATTGATATGATTGTGGATTCAACAATAGGTCATGCTTTATTATCTTTTATGGATGGTTTTTTGGGTTATAATCAAATATTTATTCCTATTAAGGATCAACTTAAAATTGCATTTATAATGCCCTGGGGGACATTCTATTGGGTCATGATGCCTTTTGGATTAAGAAATGCGGGAGAAACTTACCAGCGTGCCATGACTTTGATTTTTCATGATTACATTCATAAAATTTTAGAAGATTATGTGGATGATATCTTGGCAAAATCTACACAAAAAGATCATGTGTTCATTTTAAGGCAAATATTTGAAAGAATTAGGAGTTATAATATGAGATTGAATCCTAAGAAATGTGCTTTTGAAGTAGATTCTGGAAAATTACTAGGATTTATAATCTCTAAACGAGGCATAGAGGTCGATACTGAAAAAGTTGATGCTATTGTTAACATGCCTCCTCCTAAGAACATTTCTCAATTACGCAGTTTACAAGGTAAAATACAATCTATTCGTCGCTTTGTTTCTAACCTAGCCGATAAGACTGTTCCTTTTACTTCTTTACTCAGAAAAGACACCATTTTTTCTTGGAACCAGGAATGTAAGCAATCCTTTGAGAATTTTAAGGAATATCTTGCTAATCCTCCTATCTTACAACCTGCTCAATTCAATAAACCCTTTTATCTATATACTTCTGCTACTCCCAATGTTGTAAGTGCATTATTGGCTCAACATGACAGTGAAGGAAAGGAAAGACCAGTATACTATATTAGTGGGACCTTGTTGGACTACGAAACACGATATACTCAATTAGAAAGACAATGTCTGGCTTTATTTTATGCTTGTCAAAAACTTCGGCATTACTTGTTGAATGTTGAGGTTAATGTGATTGTTAAATTTGATCCTCTGAAACATCTTTTCTCAAAAACTGATCTCTCTAGCCATCTGGCAAAGTGGGTGATGTTACTTACAGAATTTGATCTCAATTTTATCCTTCAAAAGTCAATCAAAGGACAAGATTTAACTGATTATTTAGCTGAAGCTCCTTGTCCTCATTCTAATACAAGTGTTACCT
>MU224336.1:243457-265819 GCA_018584345.1 Thuja plicata
AAGATAGGTTCTGGGGTGGGCATTATCTTGATCCCTCCTACAAAGAAACCAATCCCTATGTCATATAAACTAACTTTTCCTTGTACTAACAACATCACGGAGTATGAAGCTCTTATAGCTGGCTTACAAGCAGCTTCATCCCTTCATATTAAAAAATTGGAAATTTATGGGGATTCGCAATTAATTGTTGAACAAATCAAAGGAGGTTATCAGACTAAGAATGATAAAATGACGCAATATCGAGATTTGGCTCTAGATATTCTTTCACAATTCTCTTCTTATATGATTCAGACTTTACCTAGGAAAGATAATCAACATGCAAACGCCATGGCAAGCGCAGCTTCTTTGGTTTGTCTCGAGAATAATGACGAAGACTTTCAATTAACTATACATACTCTTAAAAATCCTGCAATTTCTGAGAAGGTTATTGCTAATTGTTTTAACTTGCATCTTGATGAATGGTATTCACATGTCTTTCATTTTTTGAAAGATAATACTTTTCCGGAATCAAAAACAAGGAACACGCATAATCGTATTAGAAAGCTTGCAGTTCGTTATATCATTTTGGGAGATACACTTGTCAAACGATCTTACAATGGTCTTCTATTAAGATGTCTTAACAAAATCTAAGTGCTCGTAGCTTTAGCAGAAGCTCATTCTGTTTCTTGTGGAGGGCACTTTGGTGGTAAATCTTTAGTTAATAAACTTCTTAGAATGGGATACCATTGGCAAACAATGGAGCAAGATTCCTTTACGTTTGTTAAAAAGTGTCCTCAATGTCAACAACATGGTAATTTAATCCACGCTCATACTCGCGAGCTTCGTAATCAAGTTGCTTTGTGGCCTTTTAGCATTTGGGGTTTTGACCTTATTGGAAAAATCTCACCAGCTTCTTCTCAAGGACATACGAATATCCTCACGGCTACAGATTACTTTACGAATTGGGTAGAGGCCATTCCCCTACGTTCTACTACTGCGGATGTTATTTGTGATTTTATCCTTAATCATATTATAGCACGATTTGGTATTGCTTCAACGATAATTTCGGATAATGGTACTTCTTTCAAAAATAAAGAGGTCATGAAATTCATGGAGAAATATCGCATTCAACACAGATTTTCTACTCTCTATTACCCTCAATCTAATGGTCAAGTTGAGGCATCAAATAAAGTTATTGAACAAATATTAAAGAAAATAGTTAACAAGCATGCAAAAGATTGGCATACCCAACTTACTTATGCTTTGTGGGCCTACAGGACTAGCGTTCGTACGGCCATCGATACTTCTCCTTATAATCTTGTTTATGGCACTGATGCTATTATGCCTTTGGAATTAGAAATACTATCTTTGCGTGTTTTATTTCATGGGATTATTGACAAAGATACTTTCTGGGAACAACAATTACAAGAATTAGAAATGTTAGATGAACAAAGGATAAACGCTTTGGAACATATTAAGGCTTATAATAAATCACTCCAGAAATAGTTTAATCACAAGGTGATTGAACGGTCATCCTTGGTAGGTGATTTAGTTTTATATGAGAATCAAAGGAATGTGAATGTTCTACCTGGCGAGAAAGGGAAGTTTAGCCCAAATTGGCTTGGACCTTTTGTGGTTATTGAGGACTTTACTTCAGGTGCGTATAAAATTGTTGATATGAATGGTGTCCCTCTTAAGGAATCTATTAATATTATGCATCTCAAATGTTATTATCCTTAATTAAATCTTTCTTTCTTCATGTATGTGTGTGTTCCTTATAGAATAATCATTTTATAAGTTATATAAATTTGAATGCATTCATACACTTTTTCTTTTCTTTCTATTAAAGTTTTTTGTGTATTGATGAAAATCCAAGTAATCAACCATAAAACTAATTGTTCCAACAAAGTCTTTTTCATAAATAAACTTCTTCTAAGTTTGATATGTATATGGCACATGCGCCATATCTATCAAACTCTGTCTCTATGCTCTGAGGGTCGGTGGCTCCCAGCTCTCTCTAATCTATGGTGTGAGGCCGAGGATCGCAGAATGGTAGTCTGTGTGTGGATCCTCAATATGTTCATCTCATGGTTACGCTCCTAGGCTCTCTATAGATCGGCCATCAACTTCTCCTCTTTCTCTACATAGCCTCAGTTCTCGTTGTACACAGGAAGATATCTTCCGGGATCCCTTTGTCCTATAAGGGACTCTTGCTCACTAGCTGGTAGTAAGTAGGATATGCATGTATCCTTCAGAACCTCATATACAAAACTCATCCACTCTGCTACGCTTGTTGCAGAAATTCAAGAACCTTCTTTCAATACTTTTTTCTAGAAACATATTCATTCAAAACATTCTAACTAAATTACATATGTCATACCTGGATCTCCCTCCTGAGTATCACCGAAGGATCTAGATAGTGGGGGCATGGAGCGGCTACTCTCTCCTCTCTCACTATGTCTGGGTCTAGGTGGTGGTGTCTCTGTGTGCACTCGGGGAGGTCGTCGTGATCTCAAGGGTGAAATATAGACTACATGATCACCGGTACCTGTATCATTGCCAGGGGGCATCTCCTCTACTCTCTCCTCCTCCATGGGATCCCCCTCAGGAATGGGCTCCTCCCCATGATCCTCCTCCTCCTCTGATACGTCACCACCCCGGTGCATCCTCTCTGAAAGACCTGGATCACTTTTAGGGTAGTCATCGGGGAAGATAGGATGGGTCCCCTATAAACTCCAATATCTGGTATAATCTCTGCTAGCACCTGCATAGGATGTCTCAGGGGCTACCTCTGTATCATCGGTCTCTTCTGTCTCACTATCTACAATGTCTGCTACTGTAGGTCGACATATGTCATCGGGTCTCTGATAGTACCTCATCGGGTATGTATACCGAGGAACTGTCCAGGGGACCCCTGTATCAGACCAAACTGTCTCATCACCCTATCATAGTAATATGACATCACGACATGATTAGTGAGACCCTCTAGCAACTTGCGCCACTGTGAGTATCTCAACTGATATCGAGTATCTGGCCACTCTATCATCTGACAGTAAGGTCTCCATATCACATCTATACCTGGTACACGGTCAAGGCATACTCTCCAAAAGAGGATATCCCCGTACTGCCAGACATCTGCTAGCGGATATTCAAAGGCTCTCAGTGTGCTCGCATCTATCATCACTGGAACACCCTGTGGTCGTGTACATGTGTAGCGCTCAAACATCCAGACCTGTAACAAGGTGCATACTATAAGACTCTCTCGTTGATATCTCACTAGCTGACTCAACTCATGGTAAAGATGGGCTAACATGCTACGCCCCCATGAGAAAACAAATCTATCACCCTCCATCTTGCGCACAAGGTCGGTAAATGGTGCTAAGAAAATTGTACCCTTCGTGTTGGGTATCACAACCAGCGAAAGTATACATAGCATTATTTTTTGTACCAAAGGTTTCGGACCTGCTAGTATGGATGATAAGGTGATCTGATTTGACCGAGTCCTCATCTGTAGTACCCGTCCCAAACAATACTCTCCATCTCCCAACACCTCAGGTGGACCCCGCGGTCCTCTCGATCTGACAGACTCACCTCGGACCGGAAGCCGTAGAATCCTGTACACATCCTCCAGCGTGATTGTGATCTCCCCTGATGGAAGATGGAAGGAACAAGTATCCTCATCCCACCTCTCTACCATGGCGAAAATCATGGACCGATAGAACCTCATTTGTGGTAGGAATGCTACCCAGTATAATCCCACATCTCTCAAAAGTTGTATCTCATCCGGCTGTAACTCGGACATGCTCTCTTTAACAGTCAATAGAAACCATCCGAAGGGGTGCTCTCGAAGACAGACAGGGTCCTGAAAGCACAGAAAAGCATCATATCAGTACTCTATCATCAAGCAAATACTGTACCAACTTCACTTGGTCAAGGTCGACCTTTTTGGGTCAGGGTCGACCTTTTTAAGTCAAGCTTGGCCTTTTTGGGTCAGGGTCGACCTTTTTGGGTTAGGGTTGACATTCACCCCAGAAAGGATAGGACCTCCCAGTTAGGGTCGACCTTAGTAGGTCAAGGTCGACATAACTGGGTCAGGGTCGACCTTCCCTATAAAAACATAAAATTTTCAATCTTAAGCATCAAAACAGGAAACCTACCTCAGGCAGTGGTTGTCCCCTGGCAAGGCACTCTCTCAGGACCTCCATACGGCTCGCTCGAAATTCTTCTCTCTTCGACATCATGTCTCCTTTCCAACTTCTGCAAATGGTAAGAATGAGGAGGTAAGTATCTCTTTCTCTTATTTATAGCTTCAAATTAGGGTTTTCTTAGGGTTTTTCTTAGGATCTCATTTGAATTTACTTAGGTCAAATTCGAATTTCCTTTTACATGCATTTAGACAGACATTCACTCTTTTCATCATAACTTGAGTTAGGTGGCTCTGTTTTCAGTGTCATCAGAAGCGTTGGAATCGTGATTCAGATACCTAACCTCTTGAGTCAGTTTAGGAAGGTTTAGGAACCTTCTAACTGGTTTGGGAAAAGAGTTTTCAATAATATGCATATTCAGTGTATAGAATTTATCTTATCACTATGTTTCACCTTTCAAAAATTAGTAAGCTGAAACATTGGGGAGCATAAGGGGCTTTATACACTTCTCAAGATCATCGTAGTAAGGCTTAGGTGCTCTATGGATTTTATTTAACCTGGTGTGTTGTAGGGTGCGAGTACTAATGGTTTCTTGCAGGATCTCCACGTGGAGGACTTGCCTATATCCTTTTTACTTTCTGATGTTTTCTTACTTTAACTTACATACTCAGGTAGTGTCATATCTAAACTAAAGTGGGGGATAAATGTATCGTCTTAAAATGGAAGCACTTCCATTTTGGTTGGTTTAGCACCTTTGTTTAGTGCACTAGCATATTAGATTTGCATTTATGATGCATTCATGTTTGATTATACATGATTTGGTGAAATTAGGGTTAGGATCTTATGGATTCTTCTTGGTTTCCCTCTCCATGACTCTATTTTCTAGGTAGGACCTATGTGTGGGCCCTCCTATACCTGATCATACCCTCTCTAGGCCTCTAGGCCTTCTTCCCGGCATTCTGGAATGTTCAATCACCTTCCTAGGTCCCCGGTTGACATGGGAATCTCACAGACACCACTAGGTGACCTGCCTGGAACCTCAGGTCAGGGTCGAAGTCGACCTTGACCTAGGTCAGGGGCGAGTTTGACCTTGACCCAAGTCAAGGGTGAGGTCGACATAGACCTCTGTCAGGCGTTGGTCCCCGCTTTCAATTCCAGAGCTTATCGAAGTTCTAAACTTAAAATAGGTCCCAGGGTTCGAATGTGGAAGTGTTTTCTCCGATATCTAATTTAATTCATTCCCTCCTTGGTTGGTGATTGTGCTTGGACCATAATTCAAGGTGAAATTTGAATTTGGGTCCCTTGCATTGCCCTAGGAGACCTATATTGAGATATCTATATAAACACTCTCTTTTGCAATCATTTGATCATGAAACGAAATCGGGAGATGACATGATGCAATGATGATGCAAATAAGCAAGAGGATTATATAGAAGGACAAATCTATGAGGACATGTTGATACATTCAAGCATTTTTGTGGACAAGCTATTGTAGATCTCCATTGAAGCAAGAAGGTGCTCTTTTCTATTAGATCTACCATTCTCAACATTAAAGCATTCAAAAGGACATTATCATGGGGTAGCAATTACGAATTGTGAGTTGGTAGGAGTAATTTAGCCTTGGGGGCTTGGTATGCTTTCTTTATCATATTCAAATCTATGCGTTGCTTTCTCATTTACATGTTATGTTAGGATTATTAATCTAGAAGATTAGATCTTGATATTACATGTTCAAAGACTATTTTCAAAGAGCAAACACACACATACTTTCTACATTCGGCTATTCGTGGAGGTGGAGATCACCAAAACGGGGGTTTGACTAAGGCAAAACCCTATATAGCCACCCCAAAACACTCTTTTTCAGATATTTGCAGGTGCTATTTTTGAGAGTTATAGGACAGCAAATCTGAGACTAGATTTGGATACCCTTTTCAGCGAACTATCGGGATTTGAAAATAGATTTTCTGTCGAGGCAGCACAGGTCAAGGTCGAGATTATTGGGTCAAGGGTGACATTTGTGGGTCAAGGTCTACCTTTTTCTCAAGACGGTGTCAGATCAGAAAAATATTGCTGAGTTTTGTTCATCTTTGCGTTCTGGTTCCAAATCATACTTCTGATTTTCCAGAAATAGAGTACAGGCCTCATAAAACAGTATTCTTTAGATCTGCTATGATATGAGGTAGGTATTTCACTGCATAATTCTTTACAAGTATTCTCACTTCCTTATCATAATAATTAAGTGTATAAGACTAAAATTGGACATAGGGTCTCTTTTCATATGCAATTCCTATTATCTTGAAGACCTCATAAACAATCCAAATTTTAGATCTTACAATATCAACAAAATTAAGACTCACTGGGCGGACATTTTGACTGTGATGATCGAGTATTTCACCCTGGATGGTCGCTACTCCAAAATTTACAACCTTCATTTTGTTCTTTCAAATCATTTTAGGCATAACAAAAATGTGTCATTTCCCTTCTATCTTCTGATCTCGCTTAATAATAGTGTCATGGAGCATAGGAAAAAAGCGACTAACCCGGTGCTTCATGTAGGGCTTATTCTATTAATTTCAGAATATGCTAGAAATCAAATCCCGAAACCCATCCCCAAAAGGGTAAAAGGGAATGCTAAGCAAGTTAAGTTGGTTAGCAAAAATATAACCCGAAGAAAAGGGTAAGGACCAAAAAAAGGCGAATCTGGAAAGGCAAGAGGAGATTGAAGACCAAACCCTTGACAGTCAGGGTAACAAAGAAGAGATTCAGAAAGAGGAGAAGGAGGATACGCTTGTGACTGAAGAGGAAGCTCAAGAGATTAATGAGGAGGCTCTGGTGAATGATAAAGACATACAGGTGAGCAAGGAGGACACCCAGATAAATGAGGAGGATACGCCTATGAATGATGATGATGAGAACAGGGAAAATGAAGTCGGCAATCAAGAGGTGGAAAAAGATGAAGAAAAAGAGGGAGATGACAAGGAGGATAATAATGAGGAAATGAATGATGGTAAGGACAATGAGGAACAGATAGAGCAGCCGAACTTGAAGGCTGGAAACAGGAAAAAGAAAAAATAGAGAACGGACCCTGATCACAAAACTATGGTAGGGTTTGATATCGATGATAGAATTCCTAAAAGCAAGAAGGATGACGGGGCCAGCATGGAGAATTGGCTTAGTGAGGAAATGAAGGCCATGAAGCAGCACCTGAATGAGATGCAGGAAGCTATGGAGCCCTTTAAATCCAAGCTGGAAGAAATGGAGAAGGACCTGCTGATTAAGGTTAAAAACAACAACAATGATGAGGAGATCGCTGCTAGAGTCAACGCTCTTGTGGAACAAAAGCTGAAATATATGAAAAAGCAAAACAAGCACAACGGGCACATGATAAGTATCATTCTCAAGCACAGTCATGTAGGGCTTCAAGTTTCTATTCAAAACTTGAAAGCGTTATATGCTTATTTGGAGAGTAGTCTGCTGGAAAATACCACAATTACTATAGATGACAAAGCAAGGAGCTCGGGCTCAGGGACTAGAACCCGAAGTGGCATTAAAAGGAAAGTTCAAGATATTCCAAAAGAGATGAAAGCGTTGAAGGAGTCCATTAACAAAATGGAAGAAATGCAGAAAGAGGCTGAGGAAGCCTATAATAGTATGATGTAGTTTTTTATCTGTTTTGGAAACTTTGCTGGAAGTTGTGCTGGAAACTGTACATTTTTTTGGCAATTTTTTGTTTTCCTTTTTTGGGTTATAGGTGTTCGTTGGGGTCCTATTTTTTGTTCGTAGCAAGCTATCTATGTTTATATGGGCTTATGATGCTTATCTCTAGTAATCTATTGTAAAAGGTTTCGGGGTTCTTTCAAAACCTGTTTTTACCTTAATCAAAAACATCGGTCATGACTATGCACAACTCCATTCTTGAATAAAAACTATAGCATTCATGTCAAGTTAGAAGCATCTTCTTCACGAACAAAACAATATAACCAATATGAATGTTATATAAGGATCAACTAGAAAAGACTACAAACTAACATAGAGACTCAGTTTAGAATGCATGCATGCATTCATCCTATTATCACAAGAATACATAGAAACTTAGATAAAAGGCAATGATATATCAATGCTCATATGATTGGTATAAAAGAACCAGCTTGTAACACACAATCTAAAACTTGTATATCCAAAACACCACATAAGTTACAACAACATCCAAGTTTCATAAATAATGCGCAAAAGAACACATAAGGATCAAGTCATGCATTGACATGCTCATCTTCTGCCTTACCAAGATTTTCCACATAAAATTGAATCATAGATTTGTGAGTACATACACTAAACCATCAACATGACCTAATAATGTCTACAACCAGCGCACAAAAGAAGGTAATATCCAAACTAGTAACATCGAAAGACTTGGCAATATAGAGAATAGGGATCAAGCATAAAAATGCATGGAGAACATAGGATTCACATCATCAGATTTGTTAGTACCAAGAGAAGTCTAAGTCATCAAATGTGGGATATAGTGTTTATATCATCATCTCCATAATAATCATAGTCAAAAGTAATTCACACACCATGATAACAAAATATAATTAGCAATACACCCAACTAGTTGCAAGCAATTCACAAGTTTAGGAAAAAGAAATTCACAAGTTATCTCAACAAGAAGAAAGTAAATACTTCATAGAGCAATATACAAAAAGAAGAGTCCATATTCATACCAATCAAGAACAACACCAATAAGAACAAGCAGAACATGAGACTGTCATAGGAACCTACAAGAGCCAGATTGATGTCACTACCATGATGATTACCAACCATAGAATCATTCAACAGTGTCTGATGATCTGACCCGATCAACCTTGGAGCTTGTAAAGCATGATCTTGTAGGAGATGTAGGTTCTCTCCTCAAGATGAGTCTGCAGATATCAAAACTCAAAAATTTCATTAAGGTGTATAATTGATAACCACATTACAAAATCCAATCAGAGGAGGTTTGCACTTGAGCATAGAACTAAAACTTGTAGAGGAGACTAGCAGCCCTTCACATCAAGAGTAAGGGAATCCTTAATAATCTTCTGATTCTAAAGCAACAAGGAGCCACAAGTAAAGCTAACACACAAGTTCTTCATAAAGTAGGCTAAACATTTCAATGGTTGATTTCTCCATTACTAACAACCTTCACATCAATGGTCAGTTGAACATTCCAAAGCTATGTTCTAATACAAGAAGATACTCATATGATTCGAACAACTTATAATTTATGTATCAATCAAACAAGATAGTAATGACATCTAGTTCACTCTAGTCAGTAGTAACTTCAATACATAATAAATCAAAACTTGATCAGTCACATTGTCATATCAAGCTGAAATATAAGCCAATACATTCTTTGCATGGAATAAATTGCCTATCAAGTGTCACTAGGCTCATGCCCTCATCATTTTATAAAAGCCTAGACATTAACGAAGTCATATCTCGATCTAATAAAATTCCAAGCCTTTGATATTTACAAAACAAAAAATACCATATCACTTAAAACTGAATGGAGTCCGTGAAATCAGATATGGATCTAAGCTTTAAAATCCTAGAATGCTTCCAAAAAAAATCAAGACACAAAGGCTCATAGAGTCAGAACATAATGCATACTCGCTACTTCAAAAACCAAAAAATTGGTAAGATGTCCCAATATCCGGGGATAGCTTTCTGACACTCCCAAGCGATCATCCAGATCTGACAACGCTCTAACATCTAATCACTCAAGCTTAGTATGAACCTAGCTCTAATAAAATGTTGATTTTAGTGATCAGATAGATTAATCAAAAAATTAAACAAAATAATGAACAATATGATGAACCATAACTGATTGAATGTTTGAAGATGTTAAGTTGATCACCGAAATGCAGAAAGATAATGCAAGACATTAAATCAGTGAATGGATTGTATTGTCATTAATGTCAACTTGATATAATCTGATTAGTTATATACTAAGTGTCAAAGACTTCAGAGAATCATAAGAGATAAAGATTATACTTTCAGTAATGCATAAAAGATCAGCATTCACTAAGTGACTACAAACACCGACGGACAGAGAAACCTGAAAGTAAAGTCACAGTGATGCCCGAGCAAGAAACCCGACAAGCATTACCAACGAGCAGAACTTCACAGTGATGCCCGATGGACAAACAACCCCGACGAAGATGCCTGAGGAGAACTGAAGTATTGACCGAAGCTATCAAACAGTTAAAATACTGAAAAGAACTGAAGTTCAGAAACGACAAAACACTTAGCTAGCAAGAGCTAAAGATAGAGTTAACTGGTTGTTAACAGTGTTTTCGTCGACAAGTTAAAGCCAGAGATAAGGAAAAGATTTAAAGTTGTTTTATTCCAGTTGTCAAGGAGAAATTTACGGAATGAAACTTAAGTAAAGCTTTAAAGCAAGATTGGCTAAGATTGCGAATCACGCCAAGAACAAAAAAAAGTCAAGAACTGAGAAACCGTGATATCATGTCTATAAAGAGACAATCTAATTCATTATGAATTAGGGGAGTGAATATGAATTAGGGGAGTGAATAGAGAAGAATGATGCTGGAAAAAAACTGATGAAGAACAACTTCATACAGTCCTGATCAATCAAGCTGAGGAAAGAGCTAAAGAATTTTGCGGACACCGAGCAACAAAGAAGCACAACATCACCGAGCAGAAAGGAGTGGAGCAAGGTATTGAAAAGACACATTGATCAAAAAGGTATAATGAGCTTACAATAGATTTGAAAATCTGCAAAGTATAGTTGTAAATGTGAATATATCATTTACTGTTTCAGTTTAACCATTGATTTAGAAAGTCTCTTATCCGAGCAGGACTTAACAATCATTTCTATATTGAGATGCATCTGAAGGAGTATCAAAAAGTTTGATCATGAAGATAGCATGAGATATCAAATACCATTTGACAAACTAGGGTTTGGTCATAGAAAGTAGCATAGAGATGCTCGATATCAAGTGACAAACTATTCTATTTAAATCCTCTAACAAGGTCACACCTAACAGTGTTTTTGTAACCTTTAACAGGGTTGGCTCTTCACCAAACTCACTTCAGAAAAGTGAAAATTTTGAGTTACTGGTCCTAAGTGGTTTTTCCCTTAACAGGGTTTCCACGTTAAAAATCCATGTGTTATTGTGTTTATGAGTCATTACTTTAGTGTTTTGCATTACACAACTAATCTAGATTGATCGGTATACACTAAGCAATTTACTGTTTTTCAGTAAATGAAAGACAACTTATCAGTAAATAGTAAGAATAAGGTTTAACAGTGAACTCCGAGTAGTAGTTA
Source organism: Thuja plicata (assembly GCA_018584345.1). Taxonomy (NCBI): domain Eukaryota; kingdom Viridiplantae; phylum Streptophyta; class Pinopsida; order Cupressales; family Cupressaceae; genus Thuja; species Thuja plicata. The sequence goes on from MU224336.1 coordinate 254,915, forward strand.
TTTGTTAAGATTGTTTAAAGACATTCATCTTGTAGGACTGAAGATAACTACAGGCTTAATATTGTGGTACTAAGTTTTTGGGTTGATTTATTGGAATAATTTTTTAGGCCACTGATTCACCCCCCCCCCCCCCCCTCAGTTATTCCCCCCCTCAATTATTCTAACAATTGGTATCAGAGCTTGTGTGCTTAGAAAGAGAGTTTAACAGATCAAGCAAAAAATCACAAGATGAACAAACGAGATGTCCCCAAGTTGAACAAAGACAACTTTGCATCATGGCATAGCAAAATAAGACTCCACCTATCAGGTATTGGTAATGATGTTACTCAACACCTAAATACTGAATATGTGTTGCCTACAGGACCTCACACACTTGAGCAATTGAGAGAAAAACATGAGCATAATTACATGATGATAGAGTTTGCTTCCTCACTCTCCAACGCTGCGTTTGAAGATGTCAAAACCTGCACCTCTACAAAGCAAATGTGGGATAAATTGAAGCTGGTACATGGAGGAGATGCTAATGTACTAAGAGCCAAGGTAGAAAGCCTAAGAGGGAGGTTTGATGACCTAAGGATGAAAGAAGGAGAAAATATCACTCAGTATAGTTGTAGAATTAAAGAGGTGGTCAATGTTATCCGAGAAGTTGGAGGCGTATTTGAAGAAGAGACAATGGTAAATAAAATTCTAAGAACCTTACTGCTTGTATATGCTATTAGAGTATCTATTATACAAGAAATGAGAGAAGTTGCAAACAATAATGTTACTCTAGATAGTCTCATTGGTACACTAATTTCATTTGAGATGAATAACTTTGATAATAGTGTCTTACCATCTATAGAGTTTGCATTCAAATCTTCTTTGAAAAAAGTAAGTCAAGTCATAAACACACTATGAGGAATGATAGTGAAAGTGATAGTGATGACCAAGGACTTGATGAGATTGAAGCGCTAATGGAAAGAAGATTGTAGAGAGACAAAGGTAGATACAAAGGTAAATTACCACTTGTATGTTTTAATTGTAAAGAGGTTGGACACTTTGTTGCAAGTTTTTCTAACAGAAGAAAAGATGATAGAAGTAACGACAGAACATATGAAAAGAAGTTTGACCTAGGTGATAACAGAGATTACCAAAGCAACCGACAATCTGACAGAAGAGATACCCGAGACTACAAGGACAAAAGGAATAAAGCTTGTCACCTGGCTGAGAATAGAGCTGATGATTCTGACACCGAATCTGAAAAAGACATTGTGATGATATTTGTAGCCACGAAGGATGATTCAGACGAAGAAGAGGAAAGGTATGTAGAGACTGCACTCATATCCAAAGTTAGTAAGAATGATGTTTGTATTATAGATAGTGGCTGCACTCACCACATCACCACATGACCGGTGATAAACAAAAATTTGAAAGTTTTGAATACTATAATATGGATCAGTAAGAATGGGTAATGACACACCTTGTCCAATTGAAGATAAATGACCCATAATGTTGAATAACCTGATCAAATATGAAAATGCTTACTAGGTAAAAGGACTTAATTATAATCTATTGAGTGTTTCACAACTGAATAACATAGATCACCAAGTAGCATTTGAAAATAAGAAGGCAAAGATCTTCAATGAATCAGGAAAGTTGATCAGAACTGGTGTACAGACAAAAGGTAACCTTTTCGATCTTGATGACATTAACACCACTTGTTTAATGACTAAAACCAAAGAAATATGGTTGTGGCATAAGAGATTATGTCATGTGAATTTTGACAATATGATAAAGATAAGCAATAAAAGAAGAGTATGAGGCTTACCGAGCATGTCAAAGCCCGAGCATACCATGTGCAAGAATTGTCAAAAAGGTAAAATGACAAAATGTAGTTTCAAAAGTAAAGCCCACACATCTAATGCAATTCTAGAATTAGTTCATACTGATTTATGTGGACCCATGAGGACAAAGAGTTACTATGGATATAGGTATTTCATTCTCTTTGTAGATGGTTATTCTAGAATGATGACAGTTATGTTCTTAAAAGATAAATCAGAAGCATTCAAGATGTTTAAATGTTATAAGGTTATGGTAGAAAAATAAAGTGGTAAGGAATTCAAATGCTTAAGATCAGAAAAAGAGAAATTTATTTATGATGAATTCACTAACCATTGTAATGAGCATGGAATTAAAAGACAGGTTTCTGTACCAAAAACACCACAACAAAATGGAATTGTTGAAAGAAGAAACATATCCATTGTTGATTGTGCAAAAACACTGATGATTGAGAAAAGCATCACTCAAACTTTCTAGAGGGAAACTGTCAGTACTGATGTCTACACATTGAACATAGTACAATTGAAGGACACAAAGAAGACACCCTATGAGCTTTGGGATGGTTACACACCCAATCTAAGTTACTTCAGAATCTTTGTAAGTCAATGTTGTATTTTGAAAGATGATAGAAATGGAAAGCTTGACTCCAAAAGTGAAGAAAGCATCTTTCTAGTGTATTCCACCAAAAACAAGGCTTATAAATGTCTTAACAAATCCTCTAACAAGATCATTGAAAGTGCAAATGTAAGAATAAATGAATTTGCAGAGAAGAATGATAAGGAAAGCATAAAAGAACTAGAAAACTATAACATGTTTGTTTACACTGAAGAAGCTAACACTCTACTCGAGCAACAATGTATCACTCCCGAGCAACAAAACATACCCGAGCATCAGGCTGCAATAACCGAAAATCAGGAAAATCCTCAAAATGATGTTGCGAGCGATGGAGATCAGAATGAGAGTCAAGATGATGATCAGAATGATGAACAAAAAGTTGAACCGAAACTTGCCAAATATGTCAGAAGACATCATCCACAGAATCAGATCATATGAGACAAGAAGGCTCGAATAAGAACAAGAAGTAAGTCACTAAACACTAGATGTTTACTTTGTGATTTTGAGCCTAAATCTGTTAATACTACACTTGAAAAGTAAGAATGGGTAAGTGCTATGAATGAAGAGATAGAACAGATTGAGAAGAACAAGACATGGACACTAGTACCCAGACCAGATGACAAGAATGTCATCTGTACCAAATGGATATTCAGAAACAAGTTGAATGAGAATGGAGAAGTCACAAGAAATAAAGCAAGATTAGTATGCAAGGGGTATGCACAAGAAGAAGGTATTAATTATGGTGAAATATTGGCACCCATTGCTAGACTAGGACTAAGAATATTACTTGCTTATGTTGCATTCAAAGGATTCAAGAATTACCAGATGGATGTCAAATCTGCATTCCTAAATGGAATACTGGAAGAAAAGGTATACATTGAACAACCAGAAGGGTTTGTTGATCCAGACAAGAGAAACATGGTATGTAGACTACATAAAGTCTTCTATGAATTGAAACAAACACCTCGAGCCTGGTATGAAAGACTTCACTCATATCTCATAAGCATTGAATTTGTAAGAACGAGTGAAAATAGCAATTTGTACTTCAAAGAAGATATCAATGGTAATATTCTGACTGCTGAAATATTTGTTGATGATATAATATTTGGGGGAAATGAAATGTTATGTAAATCCTTTGCTAATAAAATGAGCAAAGAGTTTGAAATGTCTAAGTTTGGGGAGATCAAATTCTTTCTTGGTCTACAGATTCTTCAACAAGATGCAGGCATATATATCACTCAGTCCAAATACATCAAGAAAGTGTTGAAGATATTCAAGATGGAAAATTCCAAGTCAGGTGGAACGCCTATGGTAACCAGATGTAAGCTGACAAAGGAAGATAAGTCAAATGAGGTAAATCAGACCTTATATAGATCAATGATTGGCAAACTAATGTATGTTGTTCATACCAGACTAAATAAAACACATGTAGTTGGAATAGTTGCAAGATTCTCTGCTAATCCCAAAGAATCACATATGACTAATGTCAAGAGAATTCTGAGGTATAGAACATCGAGGACTATGACTTATGGTATAACAAAAAGAGTTAATTTGAGCTTCAAGTCTATACAGATGTTGATTGGGCTGGAAACCTAGATGACAAGAAGAGCACAACTGGAGGAGCATTCTTCATGGGTGACAGACTTGTCACATGAATCAGCAAGAAGAAATGATGCATCTCACTGTCTACTGCAGAAGCAAAATATGTGGCTACAGCTGCAAACTACTCTAATATTGCATGGATCAAATAGTTGCTAGAAGTTATGAATATGAAGATTCTTGAACCAATGATTATCTACTGTGATAATACTAGTGCAATAAACATATCAAAGAATCCAGTCATGCATGCTAAGAGTAAGCATATTGCTATCAAGTATCATTACTTAAGAAAACAAGTGCAAGCAAAAGAAGTGATACTAAAATATGTTCAATCCAAGGAAATTCAAAGAGTATATTATAAAAGGGTGAAAGGATATACTTTGGCATAATCAAAAGTTTACTTTGGCATTGTTGTCAAATGGAGAGATTATATCATTATCCACTCATTATCCATGAAGAGAAGCTCTTAAGAATTCAAAGGGATAGTTAATCATTATCCAAATGAAGAGATTACATATGAAATATCCATCAAAGGGAGAGAAGTAAGATAAGGAAGAGAATACATACTAAGGGAGAGATTGTTGTCAAAGGCAAAAGAGATGATAAAGGAGAGGAACAGTCAAGGCATAGCACATATCAGAAACAGAATCAGAAGTTGATACATCTATCCAGTAAAGGGATTGAAGATTAAAGAAGACACTTTGTAAGAAACAAATCTAAGTTAAATGAGCTTACCACGAGCTTGACATTTGTATTGGTTATAGAACAAAAAGATTTGGGAGAGATTGATGAAATACACTTGATATATTTCATATTGTATTAATAATATAGTGTGATAATGTAGTGTGTTGCCATCAATGCCAAATAGAGAGATTGATGAACCATAGCTAATTGAATGTTTGCAGATGTTAAATTGATCACCGAAATGCAGAAAGATAATGCAAGACATTAAATCAGTTAATGGATTGTATTGTCATTGATGTCAACTTGATATAATCTGATTAGTTATATACAAAGTGTCAGACTTCAGAGAATCAGAAGAGATAAAGATTATGCTTTCAATAATGCATAAAAGATCATCGTTCACTAAGTGACTACAAACACCGACGAGCAGTGCACCTTGACGGACAGAGAAACCTGAAAGTGAAGTCACAGTGATGCCCGAGCAAGAAACCCGACAAGCATTACCGACAAGCAGAATCACAAGCATTACCGATGAGCAGAACTTCATAGTGATGCCTGACAGATAAACAACCTCGACAGACAGACAACCCCGACGAAGATGCCCGAGGAGAACTGAAGTATTGACCGAAGCTAACAAAGAGTTAAAACACCAAAAAGAACTGAAGTTCAGAAACGACAAAACACTTAGCTGGCAAGAGCTAAAGATAGAGTTAACTAGTTGTTAACATTGTTTTCATCGACAAGTTAAAGCCAGAGATAAGGGAAAGATTTAAAGTTGTTTTATTCCAGTTGTCAAGGAGAAATCTACGGGATAAAACTTAAGTAAAGTTTTAAAGCAAGATTGGCTAAGATTGTGGATCACGCCAAGAAAAAAAAAGTCAAGAACTGAGAAACCGTGATATCATGTCTATAAAGAGACAATCTAATTCATTATGAATTAGGGGAGTAAATAGAGAAGAAGGATGTTGGAGAGAAATTGATGAAGAACAACTTCATACAATCCTGATCAATCAAGCTGAGGAAAGAGCTAAAGAATTTTGCAGACACCGAGCAATAGAAAAGCACAACATCACCGAGCAAAAAGGAGTGGAGCAAAGGTATTGAAAAGACACATTGATCAGAAAGGTATAATAAGCTTACAATAGATCTGAAAATCTGCAAAATATAGTTGTACATGTGAATAGATCATTTACTGTTTCAGTTTAACCATTGATTCAGAAAGTCTCTTAACCGAACAGGACTTAATAATCATTTCTATATTGAGATACATCTGAAGGAGTATCAAAAAGTTTGATCATGAAGATAACATGAGATGTCAGATACCAATTGACAAACTAGGGTTTTGTCATAGAAAGTAGCTTAGAGATGCCCAATATCAAGTGACAAACTATTCTATTTAAATCATCTAACAAGGTCACATCTAACAGTGTGTTTGTAACCTTTAACAGGGTTGGCTCCTCACCGAGCTCGCTTCAGAAGAGTGAAAATTTTGGGTTACCGGTCCCAAGTGGTTATAGATCAATGATTGGCAAACTAATGTATGTAGTTCATACCAGACCAAATATAGCACATGCAGTTGGAATAGTTGCAAGATTCTCTGTTAATCCCAAAGAATCACATATGACTATTGTCAAGAGAATTCTGAGGTATCTAAAGAACATCGAGCACTATGACTTATGGTATAACAAAAAGAGTTAATTTGAGCTTCAAGTCTATACAGATGTTGATTGGGCTGGAAACCTAGATGACAGGAAGAGCACAACTGGAGGAGCATTCTTCATGGGTGACAGACTTGTCACATGGATCAACAAGAAGAAATGATGCATCTCACAGTCTACTGCAGAAGCAAAATATGTGGTTGCTGCTGCAAACTGCTCTAATATTGCATGGATCAAACAATTGCTGGAAGGTATGAATATGAAGATTCTTGAACCAATGATTATCTACTGTGACAATACTAGTGCAATAAACATATCAAAGAATCCAGTCATGCATGTTAAGACTAAGCATATTGCTATCAAATATCATTACTTAAGAGAACAAGTGCAAGCAAAAGAAGCGATACTAGAATATGTTCAATCCAAGGAACAATTAGCTGACATATTTACCAAGCCATTGTCGAAAGATACATTTGAGTACCTGAGAAAGAGATTAGGGGTCCAACCTTTGTCTATTAGTCAGTAAGCTGACTGACTAGGGACTACATCAGCCTACACAAATCAAAAAAATATTCATGTCAATGCAAGAAAAGAGATGGACAACAAAAATACATCTGTACACAGCAAGGTACAAATCTGCACCGAACACCAGAGATAATTTTGGCTAATACAGAACTGTATTGCTAATGGATAGGGAAATTCAAGGAGTATATTATAAAAGGGTGAAAGGATATAACTTTGGCATAATCAAAAGTTTACTTTGGCATTGTTGTCAAAGGGAGAGATTATATCATTATCCATGGAGAGAAGTTCCTAAGAATTCAAAGGGAGAGTTAATCATTATCAAAATGGAGAGATTAAATATGAAATATCCATCAAAGGGAGAGAAGTAAGATAAGGGAGAGAATACATACTAAGGGAGAGATTGTTGTCAAAGGAAAAAAGAGATGATCAAGGAGAGAAACAGTCAAGGCAGAGCACATATCAGAAACATAATTAGAAACAAATACATCTATCAAGTAAAGGGATTGAAGATTGAAGAAGACACTCTGCAAGAAACAAATCTAAGCTATATGAGCTTGCCGAGAGCCAGACATTTGTATTGGTTATAGAACAAAAAGATTTGGGAGAGATTGATGAAATACACTTGATATATTTTATATTGTATTAATAATATAGTGTGATAATGTAGTGTGTTGCCATCAATGCCAAAGGGAGAGATTGATGAACCATAATTGATTGAATGTTTGAAGATGTTAAGTTAATCACTGAAATGCAGAAAGATAATGCAAGGCATTAAATCAGTTAATGGATTGTATTGTCATTGATGTCAACTTGATATAATTTGATTAGTTATATACAAAGTGTCAAAGACTTCAGAGAATCAAAAGAGATAAAGATTATTTTTCAGTAATGCATAAAAGATCATCATTCACTAAGGGCCCGTTTGGTTGCACCCCATAACCGGGTTATGCAGCCCATAACCCGATTATGGGGTGCAATTCCTTGTTTGGTGACCTCTAAATCGAATGCGAATACGGATTTGCAAATCCCCATTTGTGCAAAAATGTGGATGTCCGAATTCCTGCTGAGGAGGTGGAATGACTTTCATCTCCATGGTTTTCATAGAGATTAAAGCCATTTTAACTTCGCCGTCTGGTCCAGTGCACTCCAAGGTTTGCATGATTAAATTGGTTTATATATCTTGTCGGGTCCGGAGCACTGCGTGGATTTAACTGTTGGAATGTGGATTTACAAATACATCTTCCAGGGCAACCAAACAGTCCCAAAAAAGCATAACCGGGGTTTGCATAACCAGGGTTTGCATAACCATGATTTGCATTATTTTTCAATTCCCCAACTAAATGGGCCCTAAGTGACTACAAACACCGATGGGCAGTGCACCCTGACGGACAGAGAAACCCAAAAGTAAAGTCACAGTGATGCCCAAGCAAGAAACCTGACAAGCATCACCGACAAGCAGAATCATAAGCATTACCAATGAGCAGAACTTCACAGTGATGCCTGACAGATAAACAACTTCGACAAGCAAACAACCTCGAAAGAGATGCCCGAGGAGAACTGAAGTACTGACCGAAGCTAACAAAGAGTTAAAACACTGAAAAGAACTGAAGTTCAGAAACGACAAAACACTTAGCTGGCAAGAGCTAAAGATAGAGTTAACTAGTTGTTAACATTGTTTTCATCGACAAGTTAAAGCCAGAGATAAGGAAAAGATTTAAAGTTGTTTTATTCCAGTTGTCAAGGAGAAATCTACGGGATAAAACTTAAGTAAAGTTTTAAAGCAATATTGGTTAAGATTGTGAATCACGCCAAGAACAAAAAAAAGTCAAGAACTGAGAAACCGTGATATCATGTCTATAAAGAGACAATCTAATTCATTATGAATTAGGGGAGTGAATAGAGAAGAGGGATGCTGGAGAGAAACTGATGAAGAACAACTTCATACAGTTCTGATCAATCAAGCTGAGGAAAGAGCTAAAGAATTATGCGGACACTGAGCAACAGAAAAACACAACGTCACCGAGCAAAAAGAAGTGGAGCAAAGGTATTAAAAAGACACATTGATCAGAAAGGTATAATGAACTTATAATAGATCTGAAAATCTGCAAAGTATAGTTGTATATGTGAACAGATCATTTACTGTTTTAGTTTAACCATTGATTCAGAAAGTCTCTTAACCGAACAGGACTTAACAATCCTTTCTATATTGAGATGCATCTGAATGAGTATTAAAAAGTTTGATCATGAAGATAGCATGAGATGTCAGATACCATTTGACAAACTAGGGTTTGGCCATAGAAGGTAGCATAAAGATGCTCAATATCAAGTGACAAACTATTCTATTTAAATCATCTAACAAGGTCACACCTAACAGTGTGTTTGTAACTTTTAACAAGGTTGGCTCTGTTAGCACTGTGTTGAAAAAAATTTTGAATCCCTTGGTCTTATCCTTTTCCCGGGTTTTCCTATTTTCAAATCTTGTGTTTTACCGCTCAAAACAAGTCAATCACTTTTTTGAAGTCATGTTTTAACCTTAGTCGCTTACTCGCATCGGTATTCTTGCAATGTTTTTAAGTTGTGCGAGTCAGCGATGAGCTGTCAATGAAGAGAATCGCGCAATCGCGCGCTGTTTGTGTCAAATTTTGGTCTGTGTGCGAGTGAGTGGGTTCATGCCTTAAAGTTGTAAATCGCGCAGTCGCGATGCTTTTTGGAAGTCAAGTGCTAAGTTTGCGAGCGGGCGACGAGTAAAAACATTGTGTATCGCGCAATCGCGATGAGCCCATGTTAAGTTACCATGTGTTTGCGAGTGAGCGGGTCTTATATTTGTAAAGGTTAATTGCGCAGTCGCGATGCCTTATTGAAGTTAACTCAAAGGTCAGCGAGTCAGCGACGAGTTAAAGTTATGTCTACAGCGCAGTCGCTGAAAGATTTTGCTATCTACTTCATGCTCCGCGACCGAGCGAGTATTGTTAAAACTTAAGCAGTCGCACAGTCGCTTCAGGCTTTTGTATCAATGTTTTGAGTTGTGCGAGTGCGCGACGAGGTCATGTCTTATAGATGTCGCTTACTCGCATAGGTTTAACTCATTGTTTTTTGCAGAGCGAGTGCGCGACGAAGATGTAAAACAAGGATATGAAATTTGCATCGCCCAGTCGCACAAGTACTTTTCACGTTTCATGATAGTCCGTGACCGAGCGACTAAGAACCTATTTAACGCCTCGCTCAGTCGCTGAAGCTTTGAGGTGATGAAAGGTCAGCTCACGAGCATGCGACGAGCAGAGAAAGAATGATGTCGCGCACTCGCTAGTCAATGTAGATGATCAGAAAAGAGCTCGCGAGTGGGCGACAAGGGAAAAAGTGAGACACTCGCGCACTCGCGGTCTATAATAAAATAAAGTTTCTGGGCTCGCGAATTTGTGACTGAGCTAAGAACAATGCATTGCTCACTCGCTCATTAGATGATAGCAGAAATAAAAGGACAGCGAGTGAGCGATTGGACAGAGTATGAGTTATAAAAGATGAATGTCGCTCAATCGCCTAGTCAATGAAGATAAAAGGAAATCAGCTCGCGGGCATGCGACGAGCCGGAGGGAGAAAAGCATCGCTCAGTCGCCCAAATAAAAAAGTGCATTTTAAAAGCTTGCGAGTGTGCGATTAAGGAATAGATGAAAGAAAGGATACATTCTCGCTCAGTCGCCCAGATTCAGATAAAATAAAAGGTGAATTCGCGAGAGTGCGATGAGTAACAAAAGAAAAGAATCGCTCACTCGCATGAAAAGAAAAGCCAAAGCATGACAGATAGTGAGTACGCGATAGACTTAAGATTGAGTCAAGAGCTAGGTCATCGCTCACTCGCGGGAGATAAAAAGTTGAGCAAGGATGGATGGCGAGTATGCGACCAGTCAGGTAACGGGGATGTGTCGCTCACTCGCAAGGGTATTTCTAAAAGTAAATAAAGTGTAAAGTGATGGCAAGTTGGAGGCTGACGAGTGCCAGATGGGAAAAA
>MU224336.1:270128-288775 GCA_018584345.1 Thuja plicata
TTCCCGCCCGAGTTTGTGGAGCTCAAAGTGCAGAAGGTTTCAAAACCTTGTTTCTGTTATTCTACTCTATGCTGGGTCAGTGTTAGGGATAAATAGAGTGAACCCTCAAAGAGGTATTTTTGTATCAGCAAGAAAAGGGAACAAGGCTCCTCATTAAACTCACTTCAGAAGAGTGAAAATTTTGAGTTATCGGTCTCAAGTGGTTTTTCCCTTAAGAGGGTTTCCACGTTAAAAATCCATGTGTTATTGTGTTTACAAGTCATTACTTTATTTTTTTGCATTACACATAACTAATATGTATTGATCAGTATACACTAAACAATTTACTTTTTCGGTAAATGAAAGACTGCCAATCAATAAACAGTAAGAATTAGGTTTAACAGTAAACTCTGAGCAGTAGTTATTTGTTAAGATTGTTTAAAGGCATTCATCTTGTAAGACTGAAGATAACTAGAGGGTTAATATTGTGGTACTAAGTTTTTGGGTTGATTTATTAGAATAATTTTTGAGGCTAAATAGGGTGGTACTAAGTCTTATATATAATATTCGCTGCCTTGAATATAATATATAGATCACAGGTATTTCACATGTATTTGATTTACAATACAATGCCTTGTATATATATATATATATATATATGAAAGCTTTACAAATCCAATTTGCAAAGGTTGACCCTTAAAATATGGCGCCAAGAAATAAATTCGAATTTGGGCCCATGTTAATTTCCATTGAAATTTGTATTTTAAAAATGCATTTTGGGCCCAGTCCATTGTAACTATAAGAGCAATTATAAAATTAATTTTATCTCCAATTAAAATTAATTAAACTATAAATATAGCTATAAAAACAATATGATCTATTTAATTTTAATTCCCAATCAAAATTAAATATGCTAGAGTCTAATCTAGTAATTAAATAATATTATTTTAATTTTAATTATCCCATTCAAATTAATTAATTAATTTGATCAACTATTAAATTAATTGTGCTAGAATCTGATCTAGCTATAACTTTAACAAAAGGAAGGAAGCAAAAGAAATCAAATGCACATTGAATAACTATAGCACGGCCTCAGGTCAAACCATCAATTGGCCCAAGTTGGAAGTTTTTTTTCTTGATGTTTAGGTGGGGTTGCCACTCTTTGGAGGAATTAATAAGAAAGGGTATAGGGAAAAATAGTTAGAAAATTGTAAGCAGAAAATGGGATTGTGGAAAGGTAAGTGGTTAACCTCAACTAGAAAGGCTATTAATGGTTAAGTTTGTTTTATCGGCAATACCAATTTAAGTTTGTTTTATCAGCAATACCAATTTACGCTATGTCTTGTATGAAACTTCCAATGACAGTAGAGGATTGTCTCAATCAAATAATGAGTCTTTTTTGGAGTGGGACACAAGAAGACCAGAAACTGCCATTAATGTCATGGGATAAAGTCTGTATTCCTCAAAAATTTGGAACGATTGTAATCAGGCAGATTGGGTTAATGAACTGTGCTATAGGAGAAAAGTTGGCCTAGATGGTTTTTAAGATTAAAGCTAAGCGGGCTATGGTTTTGAAAAGGAAATATCTAAATTCCGCAGACCCTATTAGCATTTTCAGAGTTAGCAACCCTCTAAGAGGATAAGCTATCTGGAATTTTATTTGTGACAGCAGGGATATCATCACTAATCATTTGAGATGGGATGTCCATAATGGGAAGGAAGGTGGCTTCTAGGAGGACTCATGGGATGGCTACCCAAAACTAGGTAACAACATGCAACTTCAAGACATCAAAATGGAAACTATAAGGCTATCGGGTGATAAGATCTACGACTATGTTACTATAACTAACCACAATGGGATAAGCAGGTGGAGCTGGAAAGCATTTGACACATTGAATGTTCCCCAAGAACAAAAGAGCTTATTATTAGAAATACTAAAGAATAGAACCTTCCCCATCTCAAATGCTGAGGATAGCCTCAGATGGTGCCTCGGTGGACGGAGAGTATAAGGTAAAGATAGGGTACATGATTAAAGAGAATGAATAAATAAAAAAGGACTGGCCTATAGATTTACAATGGGGGCAGGACATTTTACCAAAAGCGAGGCTATTTTCATGGCTTGCTATTCAAAACAGAATACTCACACAAGATAGATTGATACGAATGAGCTTCAAGGGACCTAATAGATGTATCTTATGTAAACAAGAGATGGAAACAGTTGATCATTTACTATGGAAATGCCCATATGCGCAATTTTATTGGAGATTCTTCATAGGGAAATTGAATTTTCAATAAGTTTTTCCCTCAAATCTACAAGAATGGTTTATTTCCTCGCCAAGAAAGATACATAATGGTTTGTTTAGCAGTGTGTGGCAAGTTACTCCTTCAATGGCTTGCTGGGAGATATTGAAAGAGAGGAATCAAAAGACTTTCCAAGAGAAGGCAATGCCAAGATCGATACCAGTGACAAAAATTGAATCCATTGTGGAACTGGTTAATGAAGTTGCAAAAAGAAAAATGAGGGGAAACAATTCTTTTACAAATACGGATAATGATCTGTTAAAGAGATTTAAAGGATTGACCATTCCTAAAGATTATGAACCAAGGCAGAAAAAAGCTATAGAATTGGAAAGATAAAATACAAAATGGACGACTCCAGAGGAGGGTTGGATTAAAATCAATTTTGATGAGGCATCTAGTAATAATGTGGCAGAATTTCAGGCAGCATTGGCAGGCTTGAATTGGGCAAATGATTGTGTGCAAAGCGTCTGCATTTGGAAGGGGATTCTTTGTTGATAATAAATGCTATAAAAAATAATGGTACTCCTAGTTGGATTTTGAATAAATGGATGGAGCCCATGAGCAAATTACTAAGGGCTTCTTGGAATACAAAGTCAGTCACATTTATAGAGAGGGGAATGGAGAGGCGAATGTACTTTCAAAACTACCAACAGGCAAAACCGAGGTACTAGAGTTTTTGCCTGGAAATGGAAGGAATTTGTAGGAGTAGCTTGAGAATGAGGGGAAGGTCGTGAATTTGATTCCAAGGGGAGTGAAGATGTAAAGACTAGGGGGAGCGGGGGGGATAGCTGGTTACCGAGGTATCAAGCAAAGGAAGTTCAAAGTTGCAGCCAAGTCAGACCAGTCACTAGCCAAACTAGTGGCACACACCCAATGTGAGTAATAGTGGATAGATCATGGAGGTTGATTGGAGGAATTACTATGATAATTTGTATTTGTTTTAATTAAAAAGGAATAGGATTGTCAATGTGGAAAAGGAGCTTTGTAGTCTTTTTAGATTAAGAGTATGTGATAGGATAATGAAAGTAAAAGGAATGCAAGTGGGATAGGCTGTGGAAATAGGGATGAATAGTAGTAGTAGAAAGGTTGGCTTTGGTATTCAATCTTTTCACAGTATGTAAAAATAAATTTCATATAATAACAGGTACTGGCCTTTCCAGCAATTTAAAGATTAATAAAAAACAATGATTTATACATATACTAACTTAAAATCTTTAATGATACATCCATGATATATATACACCCAGCAACAATTTGTTCCTTTGTATCTCCTTGATTAGTATAGATGATTGACAAACTGATTTCATGTGTCCCTCTGAATTATAAGATTTAACGTTTACATGATTAACATCAGTTTTATTTATTTAAAATCATTCATTACTCTAGCGGTTAGAGGATAATAGGAAGAAGCATAATATTATGCATCTTTAATGTATAGTTGATCACCATGTGCAGACTTGGCAGCCAGACCACTCATCGCTGAACACAACCTAATTTCCCTACTCTCTAGAGGGGTATTGAGAGCATTGATGGTGCCCTTCTTTACACCGTGGCTTTTTATATACACTTGGTTTATGCATAAGATGTAATAATTTTAGTATCTTACAAATGCCATAGCGTATGTGGTGGGCAAAAAGGGACACATCTCTAATCTTTTTAATCATAATTTTCAGTCTATAAACTGTGAGATTTTTCATTAAAATAATAGAAATAATTTTTCATCTCCTATCAGTTTGAGTCATAATTTTCATTATAAATAATGAAAATTATCTCCCATCTCCCAGTCTACAATGTTAAATTTCTTTATTTCTGATTTAAACTGAAATTTTTCATCAAAATAATGTAAATAATCTCCCATCTCCCATCGGTTTGAAGTCTATAATGTTAGATTTCTTATAATCTCCGGTCTCTCATTAGTTTTAAGTCTACAATGCTGAGTTCATTTCTGATTTAAACTATGGATTTTCTCATGTTATGCAATTATAGTAGATTATTATAGTAGATATATGTGGGTGGGATGCCAACATGTTGCATACATAATTTTAATTATGTTAGAACATGAATTATAGAAGTAATTAGAAGATCATTATGATACCATAACGATATTTTGAAGATGTAACAGCGTTACCTTACCTTTGACAATTATTCTAATTCTAGATTATATTTTCTTTTAAGGGATGAATACTACAGAGCTCTGTCGCCAGTAGTAGTTTCTGTTGGATATTTTATTTGGTTATTTGCAACAGAGATTTTTTAACTTGAACATGCCCAATTTTTATAGGGAAAAAAAGTATTACAAACAAACTAGCTGCATTTTTACTGGCTTGCCAAACATTTGCAAGAAACATTGAACCTATTTCAAGACAGAAGAAGAGGAATTGATGTGCATTTCCCACAATCTTCTGCCAAAATATCTGCAACTATAAACTGCCATAAATACCCTTCCATTATGCTTAAATGGATGTGTAAACACTGTTATAAGGCTATCTTTGTAGCACAGGCAGGTAGAAGACGGGCAAACCAATACCAATAATGCCAATTGATGTGAGGGATGTAATTTCCCGAGTGTTCTAAGTAATACCAATAATGCCAATGTTTACTTTCTTTGGCATACATGTTTAGTTGTTGCAGAGTTTCCAAGTCTCGAAGGTTCAACATTCTGTTCATTTTTTAGATGTTCCTATTTATGGGTTCGAGTTTAATAGAACCTTAATGAAAACATCAAACAGCAAAATTCCCAAAAACTGGAGGGCATTTTGGAGAAAAGACATTACGTTAGCAATTACTCTAGCTTAAGCTTACTCTCAAGAATAAAAAGACTTAATAGAAACCATGAAATAGCAAAAATCACCATTAAAACTGGTTTGTCGTACAAGCTGGGCTATAGGACACAATGCCTTAAGTACAAGATAAAAGAGATCATTGGGAGAAATCTTAGATTGCAACTCATTACATTATTTTGTCACCTCGTGTTAAGTAGAGCGGTCTAAGCTGGAATTATGAAAATGACTAAGCCAATCCATTTAGATAGACGTAAGCCATTATGCAAAGTATTATTCTTTCATCCCACTGTCTATTAAGGCGGCTTTTCACATGGTGTGAAAAAGGTAAACAGACAACTTTCTGCTGTTTGGCCAGATAGTAAAATGGCAGACAAGAGAAATTAACAGTGCTTCCAAGTTGATTTTGATTTTAGGGAAGGACGGGCTGAAATAAATTCCAAGTTTTTGCTTCTATGCCAAGTTTATCTTCAAAACCAGCTCTAACAAAATTGATACCCTGTGTTTTAACTACCTACAAAATCCTTTTTCAGGGTTATCTAGAGTAAAATCACACATCACACATCAGAAGTCTCCAAAATCAAAAATTAATGAAACTTCGATGAATTATTATGTACTAAAAGAGGCTCCACCTGAACAATTTCATAGAATAGAAGAGCACTAAGCCCAGAATCAATTGCCGGAAAACTTAAAATAACAAAACATCAGTTACAGAAACTCATATTCCTTCTAAAAAGAAAAATAACCACAAAATCCTTTCTCGGAAATATCTTACGCAGAAACACAAAAGCAAATTGCACACTAATCGAAAGAAAGATTTAGGTATTCCTACCTCATATGGAGAACCTGGTGAAGGGTGGACTCCTCCTAGATGTTATAATAGGCAAGCGTACGGCCGTCCTGCAAATCAATGCCTTCTAATAGCGGTTGTACCTTTTCAAAGAAGGAGCGATTCGAACTCCAGAACGCTTCTTCATCCTTACCGTTCAGGCAAACATTTTTTTCAGACAAGCCATCTTGTGAAACAGCCTTTCCATTCTCTTCACTTCAATTTTCATTTCCTTTGACTCTACAGCAGCTTCTTCATAGTCTTGAAGCTCTGCTGAAAATTTCCGTTTTTTTGCGATTCTCAGCCGCTCTTTGATCATCATACTAAGAAACAATAATACTAAGAAAAGAAAAAAACCCGGCTACTTGGAAAAACGAAGGCTGCTTTAAAAACAGAAATTACAGTGAAAAGGAAGACTTGCGAGACAATGAAGAAGATGTTCCAGAGTCCAGGGTAAAATACACCTGATTCTTCCGAGGAAACGAAAAACACAAGTAAAGAATACAGGAAAATGTCAAAGCTGCTTCAGTGGATGACAAGATGTTAAAGAGAAAGTTTGCCTGGGACGCAGAGGACGAAGAAGCGTTTCTGATGTTATTCCAACATTTCGCATACAGAGCAATGGCCTGGCTTGTCAATGTCTTTAAGAATATCTGCATACCATATTTCTCCCTTTCTACACAAAACCCTCAAATTAAAGGCTTTGTAGAGGTGGAATCCGAAAACTGAAGTCTCCTACTTTGAAATCTATTCAGCGACCTTTAGAAAACCCTAATTCAGAAAGTGCAAGGAGAAAACCCTAGAAGCCTGTTTATAATGCCTTGTAGCACGAAACGTGTAAACCACCTGGAAGTTTCTAAGGGCGGTTGTGTCGATTCAAGGGAGGCACGATTCTTAGTTTATGCTGACTACATTATTTGAACATTATTTATTTTATATTTTAAATTTGTGATTTATTATTTATTTTGTTTCTAAGTATGAAAGTGATTTAAATTGTTTATATATCTATAATTTGAATTATGTTTTTTCAAAATTCAAATTGTCTTTTCTTTTGCTTGAGTTGGAGTTGTGCTAAATTGTTCAGACTAATCATTAAAAAAGGAATCATCTAGCATCACAATTTATAAGAGAATAATAAAGAGTGTATATAGATTTAATTTTGTAAAAGAATAAATACGAAATTTACATCAATATAACATCATACTAGAACTATGAATGTTTGCTTATTGTCCTTCAAGATTTGTTCAAAGTCACAAAGTTGTTATATTGTGGGTCTCCTTGAGGAAAACAAAACCCTCTAACGCTCACAATCAAATAAATTCACTAAACTCGTATATCAAATAGTGAGATGATATGAAGACTCCTCATTTAATCTCCATGATTATAGGTTTAGGTCTACACTCACTTGTGAAGAAACAACATATGAAGCCATATATTCAATTGTTATGTGAATCCCCTAAAATAATATTGTTTAACCTTTATACTACTATTCAATGTGTACTTTTCATTATTATGTGTCAGTATCTCTTTCAATAACTAAACCAAAATTAGATGAGAAACAATACATTGAATTAGATTGTGATCCCCAAAATCACCTACCAAATCTAAATTTGTGACTCCCACCAAATAAAAATTAATAACCATTGAATATTGAATCCAATAATTATTTGTACCATGAATAAGAATGTAGTGGATAATCTTCTTATTTACTTTTATTATGAATCATGAGGCACTTATGTGAATTGACATACAATGCTTGTAGCATATGCAATATCAGGTTATGAGTCAAGTATATAAGATTCCCGATGAGATTTTAGTACAAATTAAAATCAACAAAGTGGTAAGAATAATGAGCCTCAAGTTTGATCCATTATAGAAATGGAGTTAGTGCAAACTTATAGCTAGTCATGTGAAATTTGGAGACCATATGAATTGTGTACTGCGGTTGTCCATTGAATATACTTGAGGAGGATTAAATGATATCAAACTATAAGAAGTAGTGTAATTAGCCCAAGTGTGACGTTAAGAAAATGATAATGTGTAGTTTTCACTACTTGAATGGTGGTGAGTGAATCCTTGTAATCAACAAGTCACCAACAAAAGAACCAGAAATGTGAGTGTGTTATCCTATTATATAATGTATATGTTCAAATCAAAGTGACACTAATTGAACCCAACTAATAGAAGGAAGGATTTCATGTTTCAGTAGTGGGCTTGAGGGGCTTATACGAGGTAATGGAGAGACTTCCAAATGTGGTAAACAAGTTAGGAATCTTATATAAACCATTATGGTTTCTCTATGTACATTTTCTCTTAAATGTCACTTTGAATAAAATAATTAGTTAAATTTGTTGGGTGAATTTCGTAGCAATTGAATGCAACTATTGCAAGGATAAATTGGATGCAATTCATTTTTACAACCAATGTAAAGCCTTAGATTAGTCAATTCTAGGAACCTAGGAGAATCCTTTGGCAATCAAACAAGTCTTATTATTGTCAATCATGCCATCTACAAAAAAAAAAGTTTGATAGATCCACTTGCATAGAAAAAATTAAAATCTTCTCTTAAAAAAGGGGACTAAATCCCAAGTATGGTTCCTCTCCAAAGATTGAACTCTTTTTGTATGGTAGCATCATATTCGAGGATACAATGGATCAAAAAGCATGGCAATGAATAGATGTGGAGCCTGTTGAAATTGTAATAGAATTGTAATTCAAGGGACTTGTTTCTTCCTAAGGGGAGATGTGTTACTTGTAGGCATTAAGTCATATTTTGTTCCCGGGCATCCTTCATCGACATTGAAGCGTCTTCATTATTGGGGGGTCGTGTTGTCTTCTTTCTTCCTTCCTCTGGGTAGATATTGTATTGTATATACATTGATGTATGTAGTCCTTGGGGGGTGTGATTTAGTCCTCCATCCATGCATCTTGTTTTTTTCTCTCTTTTAAGAGGAAATTTATCCCATGTGGTTTTCTCCTTTTCTCTTTCTACGAGAGATTTCATTGCATTTTTCATGTATTTGCATTGTACATGGGTACCTAACATGGCATGGTTGTCAGGAGATATATTGCATCTTTCTTTCACATTACATAATAATCTTCTCCCTAAGTTGCACTTAAGAGGGGTGTTGAGTAAATAGTATTTACTCAAATGACTTAGGTTTAACTTAAAATAATTATTAGGAGGTTATAATAAACTTTAAAAATATTTCATTGTTTACCTGCATTATTATTTGTGTTGATAGTTGATAGGTAGTTGTACCTACCCTTGCACCTCATTGATGTTTGCATCCTCACTCTTGCCTTTATAAGTAGAGCTTGTTGTACATTTTATTCATCTCAATATAATTTATTATTTGGTGAAATATTTCTCTCTCCAGTGGAGGTTATTTCACAAGTTACACATTCTGGCAATGGAGTCTATACTCCAACAAACATATGACTAGAGAGGGGGAGATGGGGGCAAGAGATTTTTTCGCACAAACACAAGTGCATTATTATCTACTTTGGATATTTCCAACTGTTATGCATTCTTAGGCATCTAACCCTTAGTTTTGGGCTTACATGGTAACACCCACAAATGTGTTTTTTGTAAAATCTCGAGTGTGCTCTTCATTATGTTTACATGCCTTTCAATGTCAAGTAAAAAAATGGCATAATAACGTTGATATCTTTCTTACCCTTTTAATCATGTATTTTTTACATTTTAATTATGTTAAGTTTTGATCTTTAATTTTTTTATAGCGTCTCCATTTTTTTGTCAAAACCCTATATATGGTATTTTCGGTCCCATTTTTTTATATTTTTGTCAAAATTTGAAAAAAAAATAAAAATTCAAAGAGACTCTATTATATACATAGTAAAAAATGATCTTCAATTAGTTTCTAAAAAAATAGGGGATGTACACTCAATTTTTCATTTTATAAAAGTAAAAATTTAATAGAAAATTTGAACATAAACTTAATGGTGCTAGCTAATCTTTTACTAAAACAATTTTAGAAATACTTAGAAAAAAGCTAATAATTAAATAAAGAGTACACCAAACACTATGTTGTGTATTTTTTGACAAAAAAAAAAGAAAGAACTTTATATGCCCCATTTTAAATGTCCTTAATATCCACCATTTCTAAAAAATAATAGTTTAGAAAGTAGTAGCTGCGCGAGTGTGTGTGTGTGTGTGTGTGTGTGTGTGTGTGTTGTATCGTCCTAAAAAGTTAGCACTCATAATTAGAGGCTCTAAGACCTATCAGATCCCATTTTGGTGATTTTGAGGTTCGAATGTCCATTATGCTTGATCCCACCAATATGCATTTTCTCCCTCCGCATCCCATCACACTCTCTAAGCTCTCGACAAATTTTGAGGTGATTTTTCCTGGGACAAGTCAACTTGTCAACTTGTTCTTGGGCTTTTGAGCCCAGATTTGGCCCGGGACCCGATGGTGAGGTTTTCTTCCAAAGCCCAAATCTGTGGTTGGCCTGGATTTAATTTTAATCCTGAAATAAGTATAAAAGAACATCCTCTCCTCTCATTTTGGCATCCATTATTATTGCAATCAATCATATGCAAACAATATCAAGTTCAAGCATTCAAGCAATTCAAGTTGTGCAATTGAGGATTTGGATTTAAGATTTGAAGGCAAGCACCCGATCTAGGATTTCCAAGTCTCCTTTTCTTAAAGATTCATCCAAGACAAGGTGATCTCCTCTCATTGATGCAAGTTTCTACCCCATGATGGCCAAGTAGAGAAATTCACAAGCAAGAAAAAGATCCATACACTCATTCTTCTTCTCTCTCCTTCTCCATTGAGGTTATCAAGCATATCAACATTCAGGATCTAAGAGTTGCGATCATAGATCCATGTATTTGTGAAGGCATCATTGATCCTACAATCCAATTCATTCCAAGATCAAATACATAAAAGCATCTTCATAGATTTGACCGATTATGACATCCCTTCACGAGGGTTTTCATGCAAGGTGAATCTAACATTTATCTTGTTTACATTACTTTCCTTTATGCAATTTCAATTTCATTTCAAGGTTGATTCCTATACAAGGGTTTGACCAAGGCAAACCCCTTTCCACAACGTTTTCCCCTTTTTTGTGTAAACAGGAATAGGTTACGGAGTTGGAAAGGTACAGACATAGTTGCAAAAACCCAAAACAAATCATCAGATTTGGAGCAGTCGAGAGCAAGTCGGCTTATTGACTAGTACCTGGAATATTGACTTGTTCTTGCACTTTTTGGCTGATATTTACACAGCAAACAACTATAGGTCTCAAGTTCCCAGATCCGGAGTTACAACATTTTCATAAAATTTTGGCGACAGTCAAATTTAGATCCAAAGTTCAAATCTCCTCATCTAGTTTCAAGGTGCACTTTTCTTCCTATTTCTTTGCATTTACTTTCATAAATCAGATTTTCTATTTACTTTATCATTATCACACACATATCATCATTTCTCCCCTTGAAAAAGGAATACCAAATCCCCCTTTAGTCTAGATCTTACATTAGCACTCATCCTCCTTTGGTTGTGCTAATCAAATTTTGCTTAAAGGTTGGGTTTGTATTCCTAATGTATAGGTGCCCCCCACGAATTTGGTGAGTGATTTACATCCTAGCATTGCTCACCATTCCCCCCCTCCCCCCNCCATTCCCCCCCCCCCCCCCCCCCCACACACACATATTTAAATGTGTCGCTAAAACTTCAATATGAATCGTGGCCAAAATGAAATTTGATGAAGTTTAGGTTAGAGATGAGATTTCCTATATAAAATCATACTATTTAGGAGAAAAAATTAATTATTCAAATAAATTAGGAATAGGTATTTGGGTTATTATATTCATATTCTTAATATTCTCTTACTACACTACATCTCACAATTCCTTCCATGTGATCATCTTACCTCCCATTCCTCTTGTTTATCTTGCTTTATACAAGATGTATTTTCCTCTATAACCTTATATAGTTCGGTAAGTATTAACTAGCCCTTTACATAACTCTCCTCCTTCACAATGACTCCCTTCTTCATTTAATCATTATCCATCTTCAATACATCAACCTCATTCCCCTTCACATCACTATCCTCCTACTATATCGACATTTCCCTCTTCACATCATACTCCTCCCTCATCTCCTGTAAAACAAAGATATGTCAATCATCTAGCCAAGATGATCCTCCCTCCTAGGCTACACCAAGATATGATTATTGATGCATCTTCTAGATCTTATAGTTAACTCTCGCTTGTCACCTTCACCTCACACTTATTTTACTTGTTTATCTCTTATTCCTTCTCCACTATGTCCATCATTCCTTCATATTGTTCCACCTCAACCCCATATTATGTTTGATTCCATTACTCATATACCTCCCTTTACATATGCACAATACCTCTTCATTTTTCTTTTGAGTTCACATATCTTTATTTTACCTAATATTTATTATTTCAACAAAATTAACCAAAAAATACTTTTCTTCTAAAACATAAGCAAGAAAATAAAAAATATTATACTTTGAAAAAGTGTGGCAAACAAAATATGTTTTGATTTATAAATATTAACATAATTACATGTCATTATTCAATTGTTACACATCCATTCAAAAACCTTTGTATAATGGTACCTTCAAACAAATGTCCTCTACACAAAGGACTTTTGCAAAAAAATACTTTTATTCACTTTGAACAATTAAACAAAATCATCAATTTTTTTTTTACATAATCATAATTAGTAGGGTAAACTTTCAAAGAAAATAATCTAGATATTTGCATTTATTCATTAGAAAAATGACCTTGTTTGAACAAAATGAATATAAATTAATAGAGATACATATAAAATATGTTAAATTAGAAAACATTATTCTAAATTATAATCATTTTGAATAAAAAAAATTAATAATAAATATAAAAGACCTGATTTCCATAATACATAATGTTTTTGGTATTGAAAGCAGCAAAAACTAGGGTACATAAGGTTATAATGCAAAGCTTCTCCAATTAACAATATGAATTTATTTTCTCAAGTTTTAGATCAACCTCCATAGCCCATTATCAGAAAAACAACAAGACAAAATCACGCAGTTAGATTTCAGACACTTTGCATAATAATAAATATCATATCCAACCAGTTTATTAAAAAATCTATTTTTTTTTTGATGAATTACGCATTACCATTTTTTTAAAATTCTAGAAATTTTACTCCCTTCTCACTCAATTCTTTCTCACTGGCTACTGAGGTGGTCTTCATGGCTTCTCCATGGTGGGGAAGAGGGAAACTAAGAGGCAATTGTGAAACATGGGTCAATGAATTTGACTCAAAAAATTACACAATTGAATTCTTATAGCAATATCAGAAACAGGGTTTGTCTTCAATTGAGCCAATCAGAAAAATGGCAGACAACAGAAGTTAACACTTCTTATGTTAATTTTGATGTACTTTACCAAAACCGTTTTGAAAGCACCTTTCACAAACACATAATCCTCTGTTTTTGTTATAATGTAACAGATTTTGTAGTAAGCACGTCTTCAAACAAGAGTTCATAAGATGTATAAGATCATACATCAGAGCAGCCTCCACAATCACAACTGCACATAAATTTGAAGTTTCCACCTCCATATTTTAACAGGTTAGAAAACAATTGACAAAAAGCTCAAAATTTACAAAATATTCAGTTACAGAAGCTCAGATCCTCAAGTCATTATCTCATTTGACAAGAGTATTACTCTGTTTCCGTTATATATCAGAGGTAAGAATAAAACAAAAATATATGATTTTGATTTTGTTGAAAGAAATTCAAGGGTTTGATCATCTCTGCTGATTAAAAATTGAAAGCCGCATTCACTAAATTATGACGGTTTCAGTACTCGGCATGCCTTGAAACAAGAGTTCCTAATGTCATAAAAAAACATGCATCAAAAGAGTCTTCGCTATCAAAATTGGATAAAAAATTGAAGGTTCTACTAACAAAAAAAATTAAAAAAATCAGGGTTTCGACTGCGTCTCGCATGCGTGAAGGTTGCAAAAATGAAGGACTGTGACTCGGCTACGTGGCGTCCTCTCTGCTTTGACACATCCCCCGATGACCCCCAGGTGTGTGTGTTCTTGTTTTATATTGTTCTGATGTCTGCTCCGCCATTTATACCTCCTGCAGAAGCCGTAGCTTCTGCCTTTACTGCCATTAATGACCCCGCAACCTCCTCTGTGATTAATTCATTAAACCCTGAAAATGGTGTTCATAATGTATCTCCGACTGCAAAAACGTTCTCAGAGGCGGTGGTTAACTCCTCCACAGTCTCTGCATCTACTAGGTTTAGTGTTGCACATCACAATGAAGAAGCTGAGCCAGGTAAGAGCTCTGTGAATGCCTTGGCCCCTTTTTCCATCTCTCCTAACCCTGAAATGCTTGGTGAAATTGAGAAGGAAAAAAGTAGGTTAAAAAATTATGCTATTTTCTTCGCAGCTGTTGATGTTGAAAAGTGTCCTGCGAGGAAATTTCTTGATGATTGGTTTCATAATTTTTGGAATCTTAAGTTAGGGCATAGCATTTCATTCTGTAGGCAGATTACAAAAGGGTCTGTTTGTCATTTTCTTTAAAACCTCAGAAGCATAGGAGGCTGTCCTTAAAAGGCAATATTGGAATGTAGGTAGCACTTTGTTTCGAGCTTTAGCCTAGACTCCGGAGGCTATTCATGAAGAGGTTCTTGCTCTTTCGACTCCTAGATGGATCATTATTAAAAACCTGCCTCCATTTCTTAGGCTTTTTATTAATCAGATCCTGGAACCACTCGGTAAAGTCATTAGGTTTGATGACACTACTCGACTGGTTCCTCATATGGATGCTAGAGCCTTAGTTTCCCTTCGACCAGGCATCGAAATCCCTTCGGCTCTAGAGATCAACATTTCTGGGGAAATATTCTCCTGTCCTTTGGAAATCTTGGGTGGTCTGAATGCATGTTTTCTATGCAAAAAAGAAGGTCACCTTCGTCGTGAATGCCCTATTATTAAAAGAAAAAGTGATGCTACCAGACCAAACGCTACTCCAATTTTGGCTGAAACTTTCAAGAAAAACTCTATTCCATCAGTTAATCCTCCTCTGTCACCCCCAGTGGTGTTTTCTCCCCCGAAAACTCACTTAAACAAACAATCCCTAACTAATGCGGCTGAACCTACCTTAGATGTTAATATGTCAGATGGTTTCCAAGTTGTTAAAAGGAAATCTGATAAAAAAAAGAAGGAAAGTTATTAACTCTGAAGAAGAGGCTGATAAATCTAACCATTCAAATATACCACCCGTGTCTGCAATTTCCCCTGCTACTCATACCTCTATAGATCCCTCTCCCACCTCTGTAGAAACTAAAACTTTCAAGGAAATTGATGAGGGATATTATTTGGAAATCTTTCCTGCGGATAATAGTAACAAGATTTCTATTCCTTTAGAGCCCACAAAGGCTTATGATCACTCTACTCTGTCGTATAGACCTGGCACAGGTATTGACTGTTCTAAGTCTTCTGATGCTGATCCTGATGACTTAGACTGGCAGAAAGACTTCCCTAGATCTAAATGCCGGGGTAGACCTCTTGGCTCGAAGAACAAATGTTCTGGTGGGCTCGGAAATGAGGAAGCTTCTCAACCGGTCATATCCAACAACATGGGTGGGTCCATGGACCTTGTATGTGTCCCCAATGTTAACAGGTCAGGATGAATTGTATTTCGTGGAATGTGAGGGGTCTTGAGTCCCCAGACAGGAAACACATTGTTAAGCGCTTTGTTGACACTATTAATAACAAAGATTTTATTATGCTACAAGAACTTAAAGTTGTTGAATACATTTTAGATGCTAGTCTCGACTACATCTGGAAAGATGCCATTAAAGTTTGCTCTGCTCATCCTAAAGGTAGGGGCGGTGTAGGATTACTTATTAAC
Source organism: Thuja plicata (assembly GCA_018584345.1). NCBI lineage: Eukaryota > Viridiplantae > Streptophyta > Pinopsida > Cupressales > Cupressaceae > Thuja > Thuja plicata. The sequence goes on from MU224336.1 coordinate 285,942, forward strand.
CCTAAATGGTCCAATCACATCACGGATAAAGGGAAGTCTCCATGTAATAGAGCCGTTTGGACCTCATTCTGCACTAACAACTCTTCCTTTGGTATCTGCTCTATTTATGCCCCAAATGATCCTCTAGAGAGGGCTAATCTCTGGGTTTGGTTGTCCTCCCTCCCGAACATCCCATGGATTTTGGGTGGTGACTTCAACATGGTTGAGTCACAAAAGGATAAATCTGGTGGCAGACCTTTCGCTTGGAAACCTACGGAGGTTGAACCTTGGAATATGATGATTCAGTCTAAACGACTGTTTGATCCTCTGAAGAACAATGACAATACCAACCTTAATTTGAGATACACCTGGTGTAACTTTCAGCAGGGCCCTTCCCGTATATATTCCAGGCTTGATAGATTCTACGCTCACATGAATTGCTTTTCCCTCATCCCTGATAAGCTTGGCAACCTTGTTACTGTATACCCTACGGCTCTCTCTGACCATCATCCCATCTTTGTCCGCATTAAGCTTACCCGTGTTCCTCATTCTCCACTGTCTGGCAGATCTAGATATATCCTCAACTCCTCCCTTCTGGATGATGTTGACATCCTGTCTGTTATTCAACTTATCAGCACTTTCAATAAGATTGGATCCCCTTCTCTTTCCTGTTGTGAGAGGTGGTATAAAAATTTACATGCCTGGCATGCTTTACTCCAAACTCTCGGTCAAAAGAAGGCTAAGGATTTCAGATTTCAAGAAAAAGCTCTTACTGGTAAACTTAAGTCTGTTGAAACGCTAATTCAGAACAACCCGTCCAATCATAGCCTTGTCCCCATTGTTGCTAATGCTAGAGATGACCTTCGTAGGCATCAACAATCCTTAGTCCGTGGTGCCAAGATTAGATGCAGGGCCCACTGGTTGCAACATGGTGACAAAGGGTCCAAATTCTTTTTTAACTACCTTAAGCAGAAACATGCCAACGAAGCTATCTCTAGTATTTTTGTTGATAATAGGGAGATAGATGATCCTGATGAAATCAAGAAAGCCTTCGCCTCCTACTACTGTAATTTATTTACCTCTGAGGATAACGGGGAATCCTCAACTCTCAGGAATAAGGTCAAATCCATTATCCCTAAGAAGATAACTCAGCTCGACTCTGTTCTTCTTGGGGAGAATATTTCTAAAGAGGAAATTGCTAATGCTATCACTTCACTTAAAAAAGACAAAACTCCGGGCCCTGATGAGCTTCCGGCTAAATTCTACCAAGTTAATGTTAGCTTGATTAGCTCGGATCTCCTTGACCTTTATAATGAGGCTTATGAGAGAGGCACTCTGGGCAATATGATTAACAGAGGTATCATTAAGTTAATCCTTAAAGAGGGTGATAAAACTATTATCAAAAATTGGCGCCCAATCACTCTTTTGAATGTCTCATATAAAATACTTGCCAAAATTATGGCTCGTAGACTGGAAAGCATCCAACCAAAGTTTGTAAACTCTACATAGACCGGATTTATAAAAGGTAGATATATCCTAGAAAATCTCATTACTAGCTGGGAAGCCATGAACTGGGCTAAGTCCTCCAACCAGAATGCATCAATCTTTCTCCTGGACTTTGAGAAAGCATATGATAGAATGGAATGGAATTCTATTGACCTAATGCTTAAGGCATTTGGCTTCCCTGGCCGCTTCTGTAACTATACCAAGCTCTTGCTTAAAGATGCTATGGCCCAAGTTGACATAAATGGATCTCTTTTTGACCCTTTCCCCCTGACCCGGTCTATCAGACAGGGCTGTCCGCTTGCCCCTGCTCTTTTTGTCATTGCTTCTGAAGCTTTATCCTTCATCCTTACTGACAATACCATCTCTCCGGCGGTCAAAGGTATCATCTTACCCAACAGTGAGAATTTGACCAATTGCCAATTTGCTGATGATACTAGTTTATTTGTTAATTTGGAAGAAAATAATTTCAATTGCCTCACTAAAAAGCTTGATCTATTCTGCTCTATCTCGGGTGCTAAGCTGTCTCAGTCTAAATGTATCTACCTTGGATGGGAAGAGCAACCTCCGTGTTGGTTCTTGAAACATGGATTCCAGTGGGGTGGGCCCACCAACATCGTTAGATACCTGGGCATCCCCTTCTCTGTGGATCCTTCTCTTAGAGATGTGTGGCTATGGGTTAAAACCAAGATCAATAAAAAACTTAACATCTGGTATAATAGATCCTTGTCTCTTGCTGGCAGACTACAGGTCTGCCAAAAAATCTTATCTTCATATAACATATACTACGCCTCGGCCTGGATGTTTAACAACTATCAAATCTTGGAAATTCATAAGGCCATAAGGAACTTCCTTTGGTCGGATGGTAAAGGTAACAAAAAGATGCATGCGGTTAAATGCGATTGGTGCAGCACAGATAAGAATTCTGGAGGTCTTGGATTGAAAGATCTTAGAATTCAAGGTATAGCTTTGGCCACCAAATGGGTCTCTCATTGTGTAGAAGGGGATGATCCATGGAAGGTGCTTGTCAGAAACAATATTTTGAGGGGATACCCAAAGAAGGCTAAAAATTGGAAAGATCTTCCATTTGATGATATTTTAATTGGTAACTTTCCTGTCAATGTACATGGTCCTGCTGTTTTTAAAACCATCTGGAAAGCGTGGGAGTCTTCTAGGCACTTTATATCATATAAATCCTGCCATTCTGACACCCTTCTGCATGGATAAAGGTCCATTTGGTGGAACCTTTATCTTCAGGGGAAGCCTCTAGCCCTAACTCAAGGCTGCTCGGCTAAATTTTGGAACAACCTGGGTATTTCCACATTTATTGATCTATTTGAGAATGACTGTCT
>MU224336.1:289065-302409 GCA_018584345.1 Thuja plicata
TTAATAGAATTTGGAAATCTTCTATTGATCCTAAGATCAGATGTTTTAAATGGCTTATGCTGATTAATAGACTTCCTATCAGCAGGTACCCTGTTCCTAATGATGTGTGTAGACTTTGCAATAGACCTGAATCCTATAGACATATTTTCTTTGAATGTAAATTTGCTAAGAAGGTCTAGGCTTTATTTGGAATAACTTATCCTAAGTTCATTAATATTTTTGAAATCATTACTGGCTATATACAGGGTCTTAAAAAAGATTCTAATATACTATGGCTCATTATTTCTTCTAACATTTTGTGGCAACTATGGAAGTGCAGGAATGAAGAAAGGTATCAAGGTATACATAGATCTCGTACTGAGTTGTCCTTAAAACTCACTCTTCTTAAAATCTCCTCGCAGGTTTGCATCACGATGATGATCGAGAGGGAGAAGCTTATCAGATTCCTCAAGATGGGACATTCCACTATGTTCGTATTTGAAATGAAAGATGGTTACGATTATCGTAATCATGTGAACTATATGGCTCTATTCAACAAAATGGTGAAAACATTACACAAGGAAATCACCAAGAACAAGAATGCGACAGATGATCAGATAAAAATGATTGCTCAAATCCAAGCCAATAAAGGCATTGCTTGGATGGAAGGACCCCTTGGCTGGACGGCCTGGGTGGAACAGTTTGAAGATCTGCTTCATTAAACTTTTTTGAATATATGGCTCTTGTTTATAACGGTTTCATCATGTTGTTTGGTTAGCATACTTGAAATTTCTCTGTGTGAGGCCTGCCTCCGTAACTGAACTATTCGTGGTCTTTTTTTGAGTTGTAACCTTGTTTTGATTTCTCTATATTTAATATAAAAAAAACAACAAAAAAATTCAGTCACAGAAACTCAGACAGCCAAGTCATTGTGTCATTTTACTTTAATATTGCTTTGTTCAACTTCACGACAAAGATTCCTTCACAAGAACACAATAACTACAAAATCCTTCCTCAAGTAGATGCACACAAGCAAATTGGATACTAATGGAAGAGAGATTTATTTATTTTGATGAAAAACTTCGTATACATATATCAAGGGTACGAATAGAACAGAAATATAAGATTAAAACCCTCCGCGCAGGCGCAGGACGAGGTGAAGGGTGGATTCCTTCTGTATGTTGTAATCAGCGAGAGTTCGGCCATCCTCCAGCTGCTTCCCAGCGAAGATGAGGCGCTGTTGATCGGGAGGAATCCCCTCCTTGTCTTGGACCTTCGCTTTCACATTGTCGATCGTGTCAGAGCTCTCCACCTCCAGAGTAATGGTCTTGCCGGTTAGGGTTTTCACAAAGATCTGCATTCCGCCCCTCAGACGAAGCACAAGGTGCAGGGTAGATTCCTTCTGGATATTATAATCAGCCAGAGTTCTGCCGTCTTCCAGTTGTTTACCAGCGAAGATGAGGCGCTGCTGATCCGGGGGAATGCCCTCCTTGTCTTGAATTTTGGCCTTGATGTTGTCGATGGTGTCGGAATTCTCTACCTCCAAAGTGATAGTCTTGCCCGTTAGGGTTTTGACGAAGATCTGCATTCCTCCCCTGAGACGGAGAACCAGGTGAAGAGTGGACTCCTTCTGGATGTTGTAATCAGCAAGGGTACGCCCATCCTCCAACTGTTTCCCGGCAAAGATGAGGCGCTGCTGATCGGGAGGGATTCCCTCCTTGTCTTGGATTTTCGCCTTCACATTGTCGATGCTATCAGAGCTTTCCACCTCCAGAGTGATAGTCTTGCCTGTCAATGTCTTCACGAATATCTGCATAATGAATTTCTTCGCTTTCTTGAACACAAAACCTGCAAATCAAAGGCTTTGCACAGATGGACTCGGAAAATTGAAGTGCCCTAATTTGAGAACTATTCAGCGATTTTAATAAAACCTGAACTCGAAATGATTGAAGAGAAAACCCAAGAAGCCTATTTATACTCTTTTCTACAGGCATTTCGTTTCCCTTGTAGGAGGAAACGTGTAAACCATCGCGTAGTTTCTAGTGGCGTTTCGAAGAAGGCGGGATTCGAACACGGAACGTTGTGGGATGAAGTTTGGAATCTTGGTTGTTCAATTTTACACAACTTTCAAAGGGGAGACTTTCAATTTTAGACAACTTTCAATTATAAATTTGGTGTCGTAATTTTTTTTTGGGAAATATCTTCACTTTGACTTTCAATTTTAGACAACTTTCAATTATAAATTTGGTGTCTTAATTTTTAAATTTTTTTTTTGGGAACATCTTTACTTTACATTTAAGAATTCATTTATATTGAGTGTGAATTCATTTAAGCAACTAAAAAAGGATTTTGATTTACATTTTGACCAACTAATATTAACCTTTTATAAACACACTCTCACATAATATTGACTTACTATTACACAATATCAAATTTATCATAAATCACAAAATATCTCTTTGTTACACAATCTTTTCCCTATTATTTCCCATATAAATATATCTCTCCCCTTCAATGTATACACATAAATTATTATAATATAGCATCACGAAATCCATACAATCTATTCTTGAAATGTTTCTTTTGCATATTCATCAGTGCCACCATATCTAGTTTCCTTGGCACTAATACTTCCAACCAATCTTTTTCATGAAAGTTGTTAAAGAGTAGCAAGAAACCTTTTGTAAAATTTATCTTAAATCCCTCTTTATTTGTTTATTGGGTTTTTGTTGTTTGTTGTTTATTGGTAGAAGGTAGTATTTCAAACAAAGAGGAATGAGGCGAGATAACAAAGGTAAGGAGGGAGATAAAGAGCTAGACCACAATTTGCATTTTTTTTCAAAATTCCAACGGGCACCTCAAGTCGGTATGACTAGTTTACAATACAAGATTGTTCTAGATTTAGCTCTAGAGAGATTGAAATACATATGCTTGTCATTATTTTGTTAAATCTTAAGTTGTTTATAGTTGTTATGATCTCAGCTTCTATCCATGCTTGGATATAATGAAATACTTTATAATATTGGAGGGTGTTATCATAGAAAGGTCCAGGTCCAGTATTTATATTTCTTCAAAACCATCTTTGTGGCACACACAATGTGACACATTCTTGAAAAATACATAAAGTTTGTCATCTATAACACTATCATTTTCTTATCTCTTGACTAGAAGTATACTTGCTACTTCTGTGAATTCACCATTTGTGAAAATAGATAATGAACTAAGAGTTTATGTATCCAATAATGTTTGTAAGCATTGTTATTGGAATTATCACTCTTGGCATATTATCTTGTATTATTATTTTGTCCACTTAATGGGTTATTTGCATTATCCCATTTTACTTTAATTTTAGACTATAATTTAGGGGTAATGGTGTTTAATTCTTTGAATTTTGAATACTTTTCCATTATGATAAATAACTTTAGATCAAAATATTTATGCTAGGTTTTTTAATATTATTTTTTAAATATTGATTTTATATATAAAAGATTAAATTACTTAAAATTCTAGAGGTCAAACAACATGATTAAAAGCAATTTTACGACTTGACTCGTATGTGATTTGCAAGAGCTAAGGTTTGGTTTGAGTATTAATGGTTAAAAATACTATTTTCTCTTACATGATAGTCTTTGATTAAAAGATAAAGTAGGTTTTGAATGGATCTAAAACCCTACTTACAAAACACTATCATGATAGTTGTCTTATAGGTGGCTCTTTGGTTTGTTCCCTCGGCTTGAAAAACTAAAAAGTTCAAACTAGAATTAAGTTTTAATTTTAACTTTTTTTTTTGTTCTTAAGATAATGATTTAAACATTGAAAGGAGAGAATTTATAAGCTAATGTAGTTATTTTTTGTTGTAGGAGAATTATATGCTTGTAAAATGTGAAACATATTGCTTTATCACTAGGATGCCCATCTTAACCTAGGGAATATACATGTACCCCTAGAATTTGTCTTGCTTTATCACCAAAGCATCATATTCACTCTATTATAATGATATTTTTTTTGTAGGAAAAAAATAGCCAACAATAACATCAATTGTTCTATGAATAAAAATAATTATAATTTTTGAAATAAGGCTTTTGTTTCTGTTTGTGATCTATTAAAAGTAGCAAAACTAAGGTGTTGACCCTTTACAATAATATCCCAAAGATAGCTTTAACAAGCTATTAACCAGACATTAATAACACACTAACAAAAATTCATAATATTAAAACAAAATACATATATAGTAATACAATTAAGAGTCTTAGAAACATATACCAAAAAACCAAAAGATTTGAAATTGGCTACCCACTGGCTAAGTGACCACATTTCTCTAGTAATCTACATGGAACTTAAAAAGATCCTTGCAGTTCCCTTCTTTGTCTACATCCCTTCCCAACACAGTCTTTGCATTAGGCACAAAGATGTGATCCAGTTGCACATCACACACAGGTTGAACTAAGAGATATTGATCATCTTTTTCTCCATCTCCAAAAATTTCTTCTTTAGGGCCTGTAACTCAGCTATAGTTGTCTTGCGATCAGCACGAGTACTAGAAATACCCCTTGATGAGTGTCTTCTTCCTTTGATAAAGCCTCCTAAGTCAAGTCCAATGCTTTAGTTTTAGCACTGCCATATATGTGAGTGTTTTCTGGTGAAATTGGTCAAGCTTTCTTCCTTCCCCGTGTCATCACCATCAACAACATCATCTTCCTTGTACTCTTCTTCATAATCAACAAGATTATTTCATTTCCCTTTGTTGATTATGTGCCCTTCCAGTTTGTTTGAGTGCCTAGGGTTGGCACTGTGACTTTTACTATCTTCTTCACCCATGTCACCTAAAAATGGCTTAGTTAAACCATCGGCCCCTAATCTCAATCAATATGCTCTAAACCTTGTTCAAAGGGTCATAACTTAATCAAATCACCAACTCAATTGAATCTAAGCCAAAATATGTAAATAAAGTTGATCCACCTAGTTACTTAATTATTCTCAAATCAAACATTAAAGATCAATCATCAAAAGGGATTAAAACATTTTTTTCAATTAAAGATATAACTTTCCATAAAAAAATGTTACATCTAGGTGTTGTGTACATACTAGAAACCAAAAAAGAAGAAAACCAGACATATATGTTTGGGAGAGTATATACCATACATACATATACATCTAAGAACGCCTATTTTTCTATATCTAGAATAGAAACCTATACACTAATAAATATCACCACTGTTTGTATGTTAATTTACCACATTTACAAAAAGAGAGAAACTATACATCAAAATGACCCTCATATAATGTATCCCTCCCTGTGAGGTAGTCATGCCACCCAACCCTGTTGTCCCTCCATCCATCTAAGGACCTTGTCCTCCTTAATGTGCTGATTATATGGGTGTCTCAGAATCTCAGCTATTGGTACAGTCACGTCTGGTATAATAGTAATAAGAACAACTTTGATTACTTGAGTCCTATGTTGCCTCTCTGTCTTCTTAAGATCTTCCACTTATGCCATAAAATTATGTAAAGCTGCCTTAAAACGGGTAAGTTCTTGGGTCTCCCATGTCTAAGTGAAGCCATGAGAGACTTCCCAAGAGCCAATTCTGACCATGCCATGTTTGACTACGTCTTCCAGCTTCTTCTTCTTTATTTTTATGACCATTGTAGCTTGCACATCAATTTTATGAAAAATGAGTCTCTTAAGAGACTCAGTAAGGTTCTTGGAAATTCTGCCAAAAACATTATCATTCCTTAATTTCCATATGTGCCACATGATTAGGGTGGAGAGAAGAGAAAATAAATTGTTAAAAGATTGTTTCAAACCTTTAATGCAACCAGATAATATCTCAAGAACAATGACCTCAAAGATTTGAAAGAAGCCAAAACTCCTCCATATCTCTTTGGCAAAGGGGTAGTTAAAGAAAACAAGGATGACATATTCTAGGAGACTGCAAAAGGAACAGACATTAGGTTCACCATTGGAGAGTTTGAAAGGTAACCTATGCAAGAGGAGCTGCCAAAGGAAGCACTTGATTTTAGGCTCACCAAGGGAAGAATAGAGGTTACAAAAGATCTTGGACCACTCATGAGGCTCAAGGAAAAGATTCCAATAGGTGTTCATGTGGAAAAAAATGGAGCAATCTTTAGTAAGGAGGCCATACAGCTGATTGGATTTGGTCTTGGGGAGCAGGGTACCATCAGCCCACCTAAAGAGGAGGTGGCAGTTGTTGTTAACATAGAAATCTTTAGGAAGACTGATATTCCTACAAGAAGAGCTTAAAATAGAGAATGTCCTATATTGAGATTCAGGTAGACCAAATCTATCTTTCAACTCTTCCTAGTCAATGAGAGTTTCATTCTGAATAATATCAGCTCTGCAGGAAATTCCTTTATCATTCCACATCCTAGCTGAGCAACCTTGTAACAATGCCAGTGGCCTTTCCTTGGCTTTTAGATTCCACCAAATAGATTTGTTACCACATATCATATTATTACAGTGGATTACCTTATTATCTATAATAAATTATTTAACATAGTTCCAATCTTTCCAGATTGATTTAAAAATTGTTGATCCTTGCACATTGAACTCGATCTCACCTGCAAGGATATCATTCAATGGAAGATTCAAACATTTCCTTCCTTTCTTAGGATGTCCCCTTATTATATTGTTCCTGATTAGAACTTTACATGGTTCATCTCCCTCCATATGTTTCATAATCCACTTAGTGGCAAGAGATATCCCTTGGATTCTTAGATCTTTTAGTCATAGCCCGCCTTTTTTCTTACCTATGATACACCATTCTCATCTAACATCATGACCTTTTTTGTTGCTCCTGCCATCAGACCATAAATAATCCCTTGTGAATTTTTGGAGATTGTTGAACTAATAGTGACAAAAAAGCCAAGCTGAGGAGTAATAGATTGAGTAAGAAGACATAATGTTTTGGCACACATGTACTTTTCCAGCCATAGATAGGTATTGGTTGTCCCATTTGATAAGTTTCTTCTCAACTCTACTCTTGACCCATTCCCACATATTTTTTGTATTTGGATTTATAGAGAATGGTATGCCAAGATATTTGACTTGGTAACTTGGTCTTTCCCATCTAAAATTCCACTAAGAGAGCCCGTTCGGAGGTTCCTATGTCCAGCCTAGGAAGATGGATTTTTCCATTGAGATCCTGCTACTTGAGGTTGTGCAAAACCAATTGATCTTTTCCATAAAGGTGATCAGATTCTTAACCTCCATTCTTAATAATAATGTTGTATCATCCGAAAATTGCACATTGGAGACTTCTTTATCTTCAGGAATATGCACTTCCCCAATCCTTGGTAGGAGCGAATCATCTAAGATCAGATAACCTACTGCTTCAAAAATTATTACAAATAGGGCTGGAGCAAGTGGGAAGCCTTGAATAATTGATCTAGTCAATTCAAGACTATCCGATCTCACACCATTTACTTCTAGTCTGGCTAGGGCACCAATCGTCAAGGTTTGGACCATCTTCACAAACTCTTTAGGTATACCTAGGGTTTCCATCATCATATAGATGAAGTCCCACTCTATTCTTTCATAGGCTTTATCATAGTCAATTAGAAACATACATGTTGGTTGATTAGTTTCTTTAGCCCACTCCATGGCTTCCCAATATGTCACCAAGTTCTGCAAATAAAACATTTAATTAATAGTCCTATCACAATTAATTAAATCAAAAGAATTAAATCCTCTTGCTAGAATTATTAATTAAATGAATCTATTTTCAACTCATCACTAGGAGACAAAATTCAAACTCCTAACCAATCAAAGAGAAAGCACATGGATCAAGGAGGAATCAATCTCAACCACACATGGCAATTGCATCTTGACCATCAAATTCCTATGAATTCCTATAAAATAACATCAACCCAAGCTTAAAGAATATCTAGAATTCATGTAAACTTGTTATGCCAAAATCATTCTAGGTCATGTTGAAGAGTTTTTGAGTGTCTTAGGAGCATTTGAGAGCTATTTATATCATTTTAACATTAAAATCAACATGTAGATCTTAGTTTAATATCAATTTAGTGTTGAATCTTGCATTTCTTAGCATAATTGCATGTTAATTGCATTGTTCTTCATAGATTTCATCTTAAAATGCATTAGAATTGCATATTTCCTTTGAATCTTCCATTCTAGAACATGTATAGTCACTGATCTATGCTAATAATAAGAGAAAAATTATAATCAGATCATACTCTTTCTAGATAGGAAGCAATATGTTGATTTCCTTTGGTTTTTCACGTTTCTCAATTAATTTTGATGTGCTAACCATTGATCAAATGACATATTAAAGTGTTTGTGTTGCAGATTCTTGCAGGTACATTATTCACACCCATATTTTTGGCACCCATCGTGGGCGTGGATACCATATTTCACCTTGAAATTCATCAAATTTTGTGTTGGACTGACCTCGGGTCCATCCCATTTTGCATGGGTAGGTAAAGGAGTTCGTACAAAAATCTAGTTGATTGTCTTATTTTGGATGGGCATGTGTCTTGTTTCACATTGCACTATAATGCTCTTCGTACGAAAAATTGTTGAGATGATGTTGTTTCGTATTGCATGCTAAATAGTTCGTACAAAAATCTACTCTGTTTTCATGTTTCATTTCATAAACAAAGGATATTTTGAGACATCAGTTCAATTGGTATTCAATTTCTAACACTAATCTTGGCTTGTTGTGTCTATGTCTGATGGATTTAATAGCCTAACAGATCTATGCAGGCCATTTTTCCAAGATTCTACACCTGTCAAAGTCATCCTAATGCAAACAAATTCTCAAACTACTAATGCTTTTGCTACAAGACGTTGTTAGAAGACATTTGGAAGTTCAAACTACCGATGTATTTGTAGTTGAAGGTTGCCTATGAATTTTCAAGAAAACTAATCATGTGTTTCCTATTAGCTTGATTTATAAGCACCTAGATCTAATTAGGAAGGTGATTTGTATGTGATTTGTTGGACATTAGGGGATTATGCTCTTTTCCTTTAAGGAAAATCAGAAATCTGGAAGTGCTCAATTGGTCATTTGCAAGTTTTTCGTAGTAAAAGAATCATGTGTTTGGCATGCTTGGGAGAAACATCTTGAATAGGAGAGTGCTCTTTTCCCTCTAGGAAAATCATAAATCTAGAACTCAAGGTGCCATCCATTTTACTTTCATGTCTTCCTATTAGAGAGCATGTCATTAAGGGAAAAATCTCACGGGAACAACTCAAGTAGGACCAAGGGAAAGCCAGCCTCTTCTAACCCACTATAATCTAATACTTCTTTGAGATTAAAGTCTCAGAAGACAGTGCATTTCTTCATAGGGTTGTAGGCCTCAATCATACTTGCATGACTATGAAGGGTGTATTCGAACAGATTCTCTTACTAGACTCCATAGAGTAGAAGACACTTGTTTTGCCTTCGAAAGGGTGATAATCTTTGTGCAAGGAAGATAGTAAATTCCCCAAGACACTCACCATATCGTGCCCTCATTAGTGCTTGGAGTCAGATATTATGACATTGCTTGATCCATTTCATGATCTTCAATGGTCATATTCTGATTAGCTTTTGAGTGTGTACCTAATTCATCAAGCAAAGGTTTTCACACTATGCCAAATTCCTTAGGAATAAAGCATGCTTGACATGAGACCTTGGAAACAAAGCCATACTATTTTTTGTCTGATGTTTGTGTTCACAATACTAAAAGTGGAAAAATTCATCTGGACATGTTCACAATAAACCAAATTTTCCTCACATCAGTGGAAAAGTAGTCAGCGAGGCAGATTTTTGCATCAGACCCCATAGTTTTTCGTATGAACCAGAGTCAAAACTTAAAGTTTTGCACCATCTGGAGTCCTATTTTGTACAAACCATCATCTTAGTTCATAGATTTTTGTATTGAACCCCCTGAAGTTTCGTACGAAGTTATCTTCTTTCGTATCACACCTGCTACATTTTTGTTCAGATTTACCTATAAGATCTAGAGGCTACTGCAGGACCTTTGACATCAATTTTATCTTTTGATTGGGATACCCATTTGACTCCTATTCCATGTTTGGTTATCATATCTTGTCAAATAAGGTCTTATACCCTTGTTGTTGTGACATTTGATTCATTTGATCACACTCCTCATCAATCTGGTGTTCTATCTTGTTTTATATCAAACCGATCTACCTAATCAACCTAGTCATAAGGTTGTAATAATTAGGTAATCAAAACTTAGCCCAACATATGAGATCAAAATCATCAAATTCTCAAGAAGTCTCTGCATTTTGGATAAGTAACACTATCACTCACTTGGAACTTGATCATTCAATCTTACCACATCATAGCTTTGGTCATACTTTATTTTCATGCTAGTACAAACTAAGAGCCAACGTCAAAAGGACAATTTTGATATAAAGGAAAAATATATAGACACTTCAACTACAGAACCCTCATCACGTCAAAAATCCAAATCTACGGAAAATTACTCCGATAAAACTTATGTAGGTGAAGGCTATCTAATTATGTGTTAACCTCCTTGGCAGCAGTGATTGAGAACTTATAATGTCTGCAAGAGAAGAGGAACCCAACACCGGTTTAATGTTTCTTAGTCATCAAGGCTTGTGTTTCAAAAATATGTTGACAAAATTCCAACAAAATAATTATGTATGTATAGTATCGAGGGAGGAGGAAGGGCCTACCAAAAAAAATTTATACTCTACTATACGTGGGTACAGAACTACAAAAACCAACACTCCCATGTTTCTTCCAAGGTCATCGCCTCCTTCAATAAGCAATATCCTACATTCCTTGTTAACCTTATTATTCGGTTATAAACAAAAGCATCATTGACATAGCAAAAATCAACTGCAAACCTGTCCAACTGCAGTTGAGGGTAATGCTCCCATGGGAGAGCATTTTTGGGCCCATCTCCTTGATATTCGTGCTTCTCTAAGCCTTCGACACCCTTGAGTCTAGCTACCATCCAGATGACGTATGAAGTCATATATAATTTCTTTGAGTGTTAGACTTCTAGGATCTTCTTGTGCAAGTTGTTTGAAATGATTTGGGCCTAGTAAAAAATTATCTTGTCGCTAAAGATCACAATGATGAAATAGTATATCCTAGGCTGGTAGCTCTTCGCATCTAGCTTCCCAAAGACGCGGCTCAACATGGTGATAATTCCTTGGATGGGCAGAAGGAAGTCAAAGTGCGGGATTATGTCAGACATTTTGGCCCCATCCTTACATGCGTGAATGACCAAATGGCCATTCAAGTATCTTTTGTTTTTTCCCGCCTCCAGTACTCGGCTAGTGCGGTCTCTTCAGTCGAAGCCACCATCTTTGATTGATCTGGGAGGCGCGGGATGACATTGATGAAATCTATGTAAAAACATGTGATGTGCATATTATTTGGCCATGTACATTTTCTCATGGCCTCGGAATAGTGGCAAGCCAGGATATATATCAACTTCAGGCACTAGAGTGATTGTGGGAAGGAAATGACCTAGATAAGTCTAGACTTCCTCAATCTAGTGTAGAAGTGGTCATCAAGGATGACATTTTCTATTGTAGTCTTGATAGATTGTAAATTAATCTTCACAATGTCTGTGTCAGTGATATTCTTCATATTTCTCTCAAGCCGCAAGATCTTGACCTGCCCATTATGGAGATATCTCATGGTCAGGGGGGTTCTCTATTTGAATTTTTTCCTTCGATCTCTTACTGGATGGATCTGCCAAAGGGGTTGGCCCTAATTTTGTATCATGTACTTTAGAGGAGGATGCCATTACATGAAAGTGTTACCCTATAAAACAAGGAAATTTAATCAATACTAAGCAAATATGCAATGAAATTATTGAATTATAACATTACTCTAGGAACTGAGGTCTAGGGACCTGTGTAGGGTCTTCCTCGAAGAGGAGGTATGATTGTGACTTTCTTTATTGAAGGAATCATAAGGAAGTAAAGCCACAGATATTGGATCATGGATCCAGTAAGAAGCCTTTGTTTTCAAATGGTAGGATGTAGGTAGGAATATCAAATCGCAAAATTTGGAATCCTGCTACAATTGTAATTTCTACCAAGGGGATACGTTTTTGAGAAAAGTATAGCTTTGAGTACAGGGTACTGGGAATGGAGAACCATAAATACAACAAATAATATATGCTTGACTCAAGAGATTTGAATTCTCGACCATGAAAGCGAAAAGGAAACCTGGAACCCAAGTTCCCCAAGGGAAAGCTAACATCTAAAACTTAGATGTGAGAGAAGAGCAATGGCATAAAGCTATAATTAAAGTGTATTTGCTTCCACATATGGCTCATATCTTAGAGAAGTGCGTAGGGAAACAAGGTAAACCCTTAAAAACCCTACATTATGCATAAAGAGTCCTAATATAACTTACACTCTATCCTAAGCATCAACTAGGGCACAATGAATTAATTTAGAATCTCTAAGCCAACAAAATTGACAAAATTGTGGCGTTGAACGTTCGACACCAAAGAACTAGGGCACGAGAAACCCTACGAGTTATAAAATTTGAGGCCCTAAATTAAGTTCAGGGCGGGGATTCCACTTCAAAATCCTTATTTCCTTAACCTATAGAAAAACACTGCCTTATTTGGTGTCGAGCATTCGATGCCATAGTTTTGTTGGCAAGTGATCAAATTGGGAAATGTCATACACTTTTTGGTTGTCATTTATGGAAACACGTCTGGGTTTGAGATCGATTGTTTTAAAGATAAGTTTTGGTATGTCCAAAATTGACTAAGTACAAAAACAGAGTTACAGTATTGTTTTGGATATTGAAGATAGAGATCGATGAATTAAGGCATGCAAGCTTAGTGAAAGATAGTATGGAGTATGTCTGACATACACCTAAGATCGATTTGATTTTGGATAACTGTATGGAGAGTTATGAGGATTTGAAGACTGACAGACAGCAGAGAACAACGATATAGAGCAGTTGGACAACAGCGAAGAATAAAGGAGCAAGACTTGGACCCCAGGAAATTGAAGACATATTTTTGTTGTTAATAGTCTACACTTTGACTATGCAAGAGCGCCGAATATACATTTAATGTTTACTATATTAATTATATTATGTAATGAAGGCCGACTTGACAATGTTTGTAATATTCTTATTGGGAGCCGACTTTGGAAAGTTAAAAAGATATATATGTAAGATCTTTTTGGTAAATATTGGGAGTAGTGAGCAAGTGAAGGATATGCAGAGTAGACATGTGAATGGCAGAGCTATAAAGGAACTATCAAAGCATTTGTGATGCTTGTTTTTGTTCATCACTGAGAACCTTTTGTAATAGAATTACATTGTAAGAGTTGTAAGCTCATTGGCCCCTAACAGGGTGTTG
>MU224336.1:308030-319507 GCA_018584345.1 Thuja plicata
ATTATCCTTGCTTTCCTTTTTTTTTTTTGGTGTATGATTTCTTTGTGCCCTCGATTTTTATTTGGTTTTTGGGGTTTACCCTTCCCCCACCTGGGTCGCTCGTGTGATGGGAGGGCCAAATAATAACGGTGATCTCCCGCAGAATGAAGGAAAGATTATTAAGGACAATGCGGAGGCAAGTGGTATTAATGATAAATGTGACGTCACTGCAGAAGGTATTAAGGTTGATTTGCCAAATGAAAAACTGTCATACAAGCAAGTGATGGCCGAGAGATCTCCTCTTTTCTCGGCAAGTGCAGGATTCGATGGAGTCTTCAGCAGAAGGTTGGTGGATGCAGAAGCAGGTAGTTTGGGACGGGCTGCAGCCGATGGAGGTGGACAAAGTAGTGGAGGAAGTGGAGAGGATGGCAAAGGCGGAGGAGGAAATGGTAAGTCTCCTTCTCTGGGCCTGAAAACTCTCTCTTTCGTCGAATGAGGATATGGTAAGTGCCATTAAATCTGAACAAAGTAGGTTGAAAATTATTGCGATTTTTTTTGTTTGTTTGGACAAAGATTCTTTGCCATCCCGAAAGTTCTTTGATGACTGGTTGGCGTCTGTGTGGGTAAAAAGTTGGGTATTTTTGTTACATATTGTAGAATGATACAAAAAGGGTTGTTTGTTATATTGTTAAAAAATCGTAATATGCAAGAAAGAGTACTGAACAAGAAATTCTGGAATGTCAGCCGCTCATTGTTTAAAGTTTATCCTTGGTCCCCCAAAAGAAATACCGAGAATATGGTGGCCAAGTCGGCCCTGAATTGGGTGGAAATTAAGAATTTGAATGTTGAATTCTGGCCGTTTATATCCCAAATGTTAAAACCTCTAGGGAATGTTCTACAAATTGAACAATCTAGGGTAACATTACCTCATCTTAATGCAAGAGTTTTGGTAGCCCTAGCACTGGAAATAGACTTTCCAGAATGTATTTCTCTAGAATTTGATGGAGAGGTTCTCTATTGGGAGGTTGCAATGCTCGGTAACCTTAATTCTTATTTTCATTGTAGATGTAACGGTCACTCTAAAAAGGATTGCCCCACACTAAAGCATAATCAGAAAGGGAAGTTTAATACCGTCCAGAACTCGAATAGCAATGCATCAAAAGATAATAATTCTAAGATTTCAAATAAAATTTTTGATGTTAATAATGAAAAATCTAATACCCATGTTAACGTTGTTCCTAATCCACCGAAAGAGTCGGTGGTCCAAATTCCAAAGGAACCTAAAATCTCGAGTAATTGCTCTGATATGAATGTGGATATTGTAGACCAGAATATGTTTGCTTCTTTGTCTAACCCGTTATTTGATGAAGACTTTGAAGTTGTTCATGCTAAGAATGACGAGAGGAGTGAAAACCCCTCGACCTCAAATGCCCATCCTTCAAGTGGCCTTCCCCCTATTATTGAACTGAGTGACCCGACACCCCCCACCAAGTATAATGCCCAACAATTAGCCCTGGTTACTATTAATCAGAGGGCTGAAGCCATTAAGAATTCTAGTAAAAACCAGCAACCTCCTAGATTGGGATGTGTTGTCTCATCTGAGTCTTTGAAATTGGTTGCCTTTGATAAGGAACAGCAGTTTACTGAAGTGGTTCGTAAAAAAAGGAAAAGTGGAGATAGGAACTCCCCGTCCAATATGACCAAAGGTAAGAGCAACTTGCCTGATTGTTTTAATCGTTTGTGTAAGAGCACTAAGCCCCACCCAAGATAATCATCATGCTGCAAATCCATAGCTAGAATGTCAAAGGTCTTGAGATGGCTGACAGGAAATATACTATTAGGAGATGGTGTAACCAGTTAGTAGGCAAAGACATTATATGCTTGCAGGAGATAAAAGTTTTAGGGTTCCAAGCACATACTATACTTAAATTCTTGTGGGATAGAGCCATAGGATTCCACTTGAACCATGAGAGGGGTAAAGGTGGGGTTGCTATCCTCATCAACAATAAATGGGTAGATCAGATTGTCAGCCATGGATGCTCTCCATGTAAGAGAATCATATGGGTTATTCTAAAAATTCAGCAAGAGGAGTTTGGGATTTGTAACATTTATGCAGCTAATGATTATAGGGAAAGAGCAAAGACGTGGGACTGGTGTGTGAAATAGCTTCCTAATAACCCCTAGATTTTTGTGGGGGATTTTAATATGGTTGAACATAGGACTGATAAACTAGGTGGGTTGGATCATGTGTGGAAAGGAAGTGAGATGTTTTTCTGGCATAAGTTCAAAATAAAGTTTAATATTGTTGACCCCATGGAAAATAAGTACAAAAAGTTTCAGGATATCTGATTTGCATGGTGTAATAATCAGAAGGGCAGGCAAAGGGTTTATTGTAGACTGGATAGATTTTATGGGGATGCTATTGCTTTCTCTTTTTTATCTGAAGGCAGGCATGCCCTAGTGATGGTTTATCCAGCTTCTATTTCAGACCATTCTCCTATCCAAGCCACCATCAGGATTGATAGGATTGGGGAGACAGGAGATGGTGGAACAAAGAATAAAGCTTTTAAGCTCAATGTATCCCTTTTGGATGATTCTGAAAATCTTGAGGCAATTGAGATGGTTACCTAGTTGACTAAACTTTGTAATCCTAGGATGAACCCTATTGACACTTGGGATCAGCTGGTTAAAGCTTGGAAGAGTATATTCCAAATTATAGGTACTAAGAAGGCTATGGACAGGAACAAAGAACAGACCTTTTGGCAATCTAATCTGAATAATATAGAAAAAGATATCTAGAGGAAGGGGTTTGACTCAGAGATAGAAGTGCAATCAGCAAACACTAAACATAACCTAAGAATGATACATAGATATAAAACCCAAGGTCAAAAAATAAGAGCCATGATGAATTGGATTAGCGAGGGGGACAAAGGATCTGGATATTTCTTTAACATTATCATAGAGAAACATAAAAGAGAATGTATTAAAGAAATTTAGGTCGAAGGAGGTATCTCAAATAATCCAGCAGACATTGAAGAGGCATTCCACCAGTTCTATTGTAAGTTGTTTTCATCAGAGTTTTCCCTAGACAGTGAGAGTGCATTAAACAATTGCCTCAAGTTAATCCCCAATAAAATATCTGAACATAATGTTGCATGCCTAGGTTTTCACATTTCAGCAGAAGAGATTGAATCAGCTATTGATTCCTTTCCTAATGGTAAAGCCCCTGGGTTGGATGGTCTTTCAGCAGAATTATACAAGAAGAGCAAGGATTGGATAGTAAGTGAGCTAATGAATGTATATGAAGTTGCATTGGACAGAGGGACTCTGGGAGAGTCCATCAATAGAGGAGTGATTAAGCTCTTACCCAAAGATGGAGATAAAACTCTGGTTAAAAATTGGAGGCCCATTACATTGTTAAACCTCTCTTATAAGATCCTTGCTAAAGTATTAGCTAGGAGAATTGCTCCTCTTTATGTAACTTCATCTCAAACACCCAAACTGGATTCATTCAAGGCAGATACATACTGGAGAATTTAGTTACCAGTTGGGAGGCAATGAACTGGGCAAGGTCAGAGGGGCAACAGGTGGCTATGATACTATTAGATTTTGAAAAAGCCTATGACAAAATTGAATGGTCGTTTGTGGTAGGAATGTTAAAAGCATTTGGATTTCCAGAATACTATTGTAAATGGATTAAAATCTTATTTAAAGACTCCTCCACAGTTATTGATGTGAATGGATCTTTGTCAGATCTCATTAAGTTGCAGAGATCCATCAGACAAGGGTGCCCTATTGCGCCCTCATTGTTTGTTATTGCAGTTGATGCCTTGTATTATATCCTTAGAGCTCAAAATTTGGGACCTCTAGTAAAAGGCATATCTCTTCCAAACAAGGAGAGTCTTATCAATGCCCAGTTTGCAGATGACATAGCTTTATTCTTAGAGTTAACAGAAGAGAATTTTGACATTGCAGTGGACAGACTTGAGTTCTTCTATAAGGTATCAGGATCCAAAGTTGCTCCTCACAAGTCTACTGTATTGGGTTGGACAGATGACCCCCCCTGCTGGTTAACAAACAAAGGATGGCAATGGGTAGGGCGTCAGAAGATAGTCATATATCTTGGTATCCCCTTTTCAGTAGAACCTAATATTAACAACACGTGGGAATGGATATATGGGAAAATTAACAAGAAACATATTAAATGTCAGTCGCAATCACTTTCTATTGCTGGTAGGATCCAAGTTGTGCAAAAAGTCCTCTCTGCACATCATATATATTATGCATCAACTTGGATGTTTGCCAACTCCCAGGTCAGTATGCTTGAGAAAATCCTCAGAAATTTCTTGTGGTCAGATGGCTGAGGGAACAGGAAGAGGCATTGTGTGAGATGGGACTGGTGCTGCCAAGAGAGGAAGAATGGTGGATTGGGGCTAAAAGATATTAAAACACAAGGGACAGCTTTGGCAGCTAAATGGATCATTAAATCTCTATGGGGTAATGAACCATGGAAAATTCTTATCAGAAACAACATAGAAAAATTTGTCATTCGAAAAGGAAAACATTGGAAGAAGGTACCAATTTGTGATATTATGATGGGTGATTGCAAACTCAAGCTTTTTGGATCAAAAGTTTTTCATTCCTTTTGGAAAGCATGGACTCAGGTGCGGGAATACATTCCAGATAGGAATGTTATTGGTGGTCCTCCATATTATATTGTCAGGGATCGTTCTATTTGGTGGGGGGTGTATCTTAAGGATAAACCTCTAGCTCTCACTCAAAGTTGCTCTGCAAGAAATTGGAATGAAAAAGGAATATCACTGTTACAGGATATTTTGAAGGATGAGCATCTGGGGTCATGGGAGTATGTCAGTAATAAATTTACTATCCCTCAATCCCCAAAAAAAACTTATACCCTTATTTGTAAAGAAGTTAACAACACAAGGAAGAGGGACATTATTGATTCAGATTTATTCTTAAGAAAATGTAAATGGAGTGATGGTCGCACACTAAATTCAGCATCCACTAAACAATTGTATCATCTTATTAAAAAGGATTCCTCCATCAGTGCACAGGTGACCCAGTGTTGGGGAACTATCAACCCCTTTTCTGATTGGTTTTTTTTCTTTGATTATTTTTGGAAGGGTAAATCAGAAACTAAAAAGAATTGTTTTAGATGGCTTCTGTTGTTAAAGAAACTTGATGTGGGTCATGTCTTGTCTTCCATTGGTCTTACCCCTGTTATGTGTACTGTTTGCAACTCTGTGGAGTCTTTTGAACACCTTTTTTTTAAATTTTTTTATGCTCACAAAGTCTGGGCTATTTTCTTGGGATCTCCTTGCTTATGGAACTGCAAACCTGGTATATCATGGAGTGAAATTCTTGCTGGATATGTGGAAATTTTTGACTCAAAGCTCAACTCTTTTTGGTTTACTCTTACTAATGAAGTTTTGTGGACTCTTTGGAAGGACAGAAACAGTGAGATCTTTCAGGAAGAGAAAAGGAAACTTACTTGAGTTTAATTTTAAACTCACTCATTTTAATATCATGTCACAAGTCTCCCTGGTCCTAAACATACCAAAGAGCAGATTCATGATCTTGATGCAGGAAGGAAGCTTATTGATACATAAAGATGAAGTACATGTTGCTAGGTATGTTGCAGAGAACCAAAGCTTCCTAGCTCCAACAGAAGTAGATGAATTGAACACTATGATGAGCAACACCAGAATTGGCTCACCAAACCAAGGGAATGACACCATTTTACAAACTGATCAAAACGAAGAAAGCCTAGCTGGAACACAAGAATATCTGCAAGACAACTCATGGGTCCCAAGGGACAATGACACCCAGAATGATGGGTGGGATTAGTAACATTAGTAGAACTTTAATTTTTTTTTAATATGATGTAATGACTCTGAAAGAAGATAATACATACTCTGAATAGGATAGTATATAGATAGAATTATAAAGTCACTCCCCCAATTTTGTAAGTGTATATTTTATGGGGGTTGTGCTATACAGATACTTGATCCAAAATGTTAACTTGTATGTTATTACTGAACTATCTTAATAGAAAAAAAGAAAAGAAAATGAAAAAGATGAGGAGAAGAAGTGGAGACAGTTTTGTTTTGTTGGAACACTTAGTACCTTTTTTTTTAAGTGTTGCCATCAATGCCAAAGGGAGAGATTGTTGGCAAGTGATCAAATTGGGAAATGTGATACACTTTTTGGTTGTCATTTATGGCAACACATCTGGGTTTGAGATCGATTGTTTTAAAGATAAGTTTTGGTATGTCCAAAATTGCCTAAGTACAGAAACAGAGTTATAGTATTGTTTTGGATATTGAAGACAGAGATCGATGAATTAAGGCATGCGAGCTTAGTGAAAGATAGTATGGAGTATGTCTGACATACACCTAAGATTGATTTGGTTTTGGATAACTGTACGGAGAGTTATGAGTATTTGAAGATTGACAAACAGCAGAGAACAACGATACAGAGCAGTTGGACAGCAGCAAAGAATAAAGGAGCAAGACTTGGACCCCAGGAAATCGAAGACATATTTTTGTTGTTGATAGTCTACACTTTGACTATGCAAGAGCACCGACTATACATTTAATGTTTACTATATTAATTGTATTATGTAATGAAGGCCGACTTGACAATGTTTGTAATATTCTTATTGGGAGCCGACTTTGTAAAGTTAAAAAGATATATATGTAAGATATTTTTGGTAAAGATTGGGAGTAGTGAGAAAGTGAAGGATATGCAAAGCATACATGCGAATGGCAGAGCTATAAAGGAACTATCAAAGCATTTGTGATGCTTGTTTTTGTTCATCACTGAGAACCTTTTGTAACAAAATTACATTTAAGAGTTGTAAGCTCATTGGCCCCTAACAGGGTGTTGTGAACCTTTAACAGGGTTGTTATTCCTCTAACAAGGAAATGTACTATATAATATTCAGCTCCTAATAGGGCTAGGTCTCCTTACAGGGACATTATACTTTAGTACATGTTTGTGGGTATCATCCCCACCGGGGTTTTCCCTTGGCCAGGGTTTCCTCATAAATAAATCATGGTGTTATAAGTTTTGTGTTATTTATTTATGTTCTTTCCTTTACTGCAATTGTATGGTTAATGTTCAAGTGGTTGAAGAATTTAATTAACTTTTATAATACCGATTCACCCCCCCTCTCAGTATTATCCAATTCTAACAAGTTTTGTCAAATTTGTTGAATTGGGGATTTTAAATTAATTCACTGTGCCCTAGTTCATGCTTAGGGTAGTGTGCAAGTTATATTAGGGCTCTATATGCATAATATAGGGTTTGTTAGGGTTTACCATGTTTCCCCACTTCGCCAAGATATGAGCCATATGTGGAAGCAAATGCACTTCAATTATAGCTTTACGACATTGCTCTACTCTCACATTCAACTTTTAGCCGTTAGCTTGCCCTATCCAGAACTTGGTTTCCAGGTTTACTTGTCGCTTTCACGGTCGAGAATTTAAATCTCCTGAGTCAGGCATATATTCATTGTTGTAGTTATGGTTCTTTGTTCCCATACCCCATAATCAAAGCTAGAATTTTCTCCAAAACCTATCCCTTTGGTAGAAATTACAATTGTAGTACAGGATTACAAATTTTGTGATTCGAGATTCCTACCTACATCCTACCATTTGAAAATAGAGGCTTCTTACTAGATCCACGGTTCATATCTCTGACTTCACTTCCTCATGATTCCTTCAATAAAGAAAGTCACTCTAGACATTGAATCTTGGAACTCCGTTCACAATTATACCTCCTATTCAAGGAAGACCCTACACGGATCCCTAGACCTCAGTTTCTGGAGTAACATTATAATTCAATAAATTTCATTGCAACTTTGCGTAGTACTACTTGAATTTCCTTGTTTTGCAAGGTAACACTTTTATGCAATGACATCCTCCTCTGAAGTACATGAGAAAAAGTTAGGGCCAGTCCCTTTGGCAGATCCATCCAGTAAGAGATCCAAGGAAAAATTCAAATAGAGCGTACCCCCTGACCATTAGATATGTCCATAATGGGCAAGTCAAGATCTTGTGTCTTGAGAGCAATATGAAGAATATCACTGACACAGACATTGGGAAGATTGATTTACAATCTATCAAGGCTGCAACAGAAAATGCCATCCTTGATGACCACTTCTACACTAGATTGAGGAAGTCCAGACTTCTCCAGACCGCTTCCTTCCCACAATCACTCCAGTGCCTGAAGTTGATATATATCCTGGCTTGCCACTATTTCGAGGCCATGAGAAAATGTACCTGGATGGATAATAGGCACATCACACATTTTTACATAGATTTCATCAATATCATCCTACGCCTCCCAAATCGATCAAAGATGGCGGCCCCGACTGAAGAGACCACACTAGCCAAGTACTAGAGGCGGGAAAAAAAAGAAAAGATACATGAATGGTCATTGGCTCATTCACCCATTGAAGGATGGGGCCAAAATGTCCAACACAATCCCGCACTCTGACTTCCTTCTACCCATCCAAGGAATTATCACCATGTTGAGCCGCATCTTTGGGAAGCTAGATGCGAAGAGCTACCAGCCTTGGATGTACTATTTCATCATTGTGATCTTTAGCGACAAGACAATTTTTTACTAGGCCCAAATCATTTCAAACAAGGGCTGCGTCTGAGCCGCTGGAGTCCCTGCCTAGTGCTTGAAGTAGTTGCACAGTGGTTGACAAGTTTGTTCCAGATGTTGTAAAGGTTGCAGTTGCATCAACATGTGTGTATGAAGAATAGGAGCTATGAAAACTACGCTAATTAGATCCCCCTTATTTGTTTCTTGGATTTAACAAATCTGAATTGTACTGGTAATATTTACAAGCCAAAGAGACCCATTTAGCATTGAGGGAAAACATCAGCCAACATCATGGATTTAATTGTAAAGGTTCCATCAAATAGCAGCATTTACAAAGTGTGAAGAACATATCATAATTTGAGAAACAACCAAGAGAAATCTAAAAGTGCATAAAAGGAGCAGTGGCAGGTTGTGCACCAATTACCMTTGTTWGCAGAATTTCCTGTTTATATGGAAGACTAAGCAAAAGTTCAYAGGATCTGTTAATCTCCTGTTTATATGGAAGACTAAGAAAAAGTTCACAGAATTCCA
This sequence comes from Thuja plicata, assembly GCA_018584345.1. NCBI lineage: Eukaryota > Viridiplantae > Streptophyta > Pinopsida > Cupressales > Cupressaceae > Thuja > Thuja plicata. Next base: position 317,178 of record MU224336.1, read on the forward strand.
TGAGGCTCTGTTAGTCTCCTGTTTATATGGAAGACTAAGAAAATGTTCACAGAATTCCATGATGGCAAGATATGTTGATATGGATCACAAAACAGGACATAACTATGCTTTTATTTGTCAATTTAATCGAGTATAAGTTTAATTTCAAGTTAAAATAACATAACAATCACCTAGAGAGAGCATTCAAAAGACATCTCCATAGGTGCTGCAGAGAAAAGTCAGGGACAATTGCTTCAACAATGTTCCAGAAATTGGGTTGCAAAAAAATCAAAATTTAAATGTGTTGTCTAGAATTGAACTTCACCTACTCTAAAATTAGAATCTTGTGGATTTTATTAGCAACTTTTCAGCTAGACACCCCTTTAAAAATACACTTAACCTGTCTCGTGCTCTTTTTTATGGGGCCTGTATGGTGTGGACCTCAACTCAAGATTTTGAAATCCATAATGACTATAGGACAAGCCTCAAATATTGATGCTAAACTTATGGAATACAACTTTGGCCCTTTCCTTTCAGTCAAATAAAATCTCAACAATCTAATTGTCTATGGTACATTAGAAATTTCAATTTGAAAGTTTTAGACTTACTTCAATTTCCTTCTACTGAAGGCTGAAGTACATCTATAAATAGAGGAGAGTATTCTTATACTCATCTACATCATTTGAGCTATCACAATAGTAATTCTCATTCTGTCCTTTCAGATCGTGCCATTAGTTTGTTGTTTCTCATCTTCCCTCGCATTCACCTGCTGGTTGAAATGTAAGTGTTTAGGGTGCCCAAACATAATGTCCATTTTAAAGAAAGATATAAATTAGTGAACATGATAAGGTTGCAAATCATATACATTTATATAATAAGGAACATGTCAGATGTCCAGATTTTTCTCATAAGTAAACTGACATAATTATTTCCAAATATCTCATTTTGAAGCAGAAAGCTGAAATAGCGATAATCAAGATTTGCAGCTATAAGATTCTGAACTAAGCGTATGCTCTCCTGAAATTGTTTGTAGTGCTTTGAAAACCTTTGACTTCAGTAAAGAATTTTTATCTTCACTTGCAATAAGGTCCTTTAAAACCATTGTAAACTACAGACAAAATGGTCATATGGTCATAGCTGATGAGAATGCTCTAATTAGATTTAAAGGCACAAAATTTCAGAGAAAATCTGCATTCAGAGTTGATAGGATCAATGCTATTAAACCATAGTACGTTGCCTATCATCAAGAATAGTGATGAGATTAGTTATGATCCCCTCGTAGGATAAGTCAAATTACATTATGTTGTGGGAATTACAAACCAATAATTAATTACCATGCAAACTAATTATTCCATGTTTGAGAAATTTGAGCTTTCCTCAGCTTGGCCAAATACTGGTTTGTTTTGAAAATTCAAATAAGCATACAAACAAAACCCTATGTTCAAAGAAATTTTGTAAATGCCCCTGTTTTTTAATGGGAAGACTTAATCATGGCCCAAGTTCAAGAAATTAGATGACTCACAGTATGGAAGATGCAAAATAGACAGGTTGTTTAACATTTTATGTAACATATATTTAAGTTCCTGCCAGATTTTGCAGAAAAAATGAGCACAATCACTCTATTGAAAATCCATATACATTGAAAATTTGAAAGTCTCAGACTTACTTCAATTTCCTTCTGTTGAAGGCTGAATTGCATCTATAATGGGGGAGAGTTTTCTCATACTCATCTACATCATTTGAGCTATCAGAGTAGTGCTTCTCATTTTGTCCTTTCAGAACCATTAGTCTGTTGTTTCTCATCTTCCCTGGCATTCACCTATTGGTTGAAATGTAAGTCTTTAGGGTACCCAAACATGATGTCCATTTTAAAGAAAGATATAAATTGGCGAACATAATAAGGTTACAGATCATGTACATTTCTATAATGAGAAACATGTTAGATGTCCAAATTTTTCTCATATGTAGTAAATTGGCATAATTATTTCCAAATATCTCATTTTGAAGCTGAAAGCTGAAATAGATATAATAAAGATTTGTAGCTATAAGATTATGAACTAGTCGCATGCTCTCCTAAAACTAGTGCTTCAAAAACCTTTGAATTTTGTAAAGACTTCTTATCTTCACTTGCAATAAGGTTCTTTAAAACCAATGTAAATTGCAGACAAAATGGTCATATGGTCATAGCTGATGAGAATGCTCTAATTAGATTGAAAGGCATTTGATTTTAGAGGAAATTTGCATTGAGATTTGATAGGATCAATGCTTCAAAACCATAGTGAATTGTCCATCATCAAGATTAATGACGAGATTAGTTATGAGCCTCTCGTAGGATAACTCAAATTACATTA
>MU224336.1:320936-366388 GCA_018584345.1 Thuja plicata
AATCTGACTTCTAAGCATTGCATATAACAATAAGTAGCAAAGCAGGAACCAACCTTCCTTTTCCATACCATATGACAAATGACAAATAAATCCCAAATTAAATTTTGAATGCATCTATATGTAATAACGTAGCAGAGGAATGATGGTAGAATTCATTGATAATCTATTGATGTTCTATGTGACACTGTGGATTAATGTACCAAAACAAACAAAAAGATGGGATTTGTGAGTTCACCTTAAGGATAGAACCCAGATGGACCTTATTAATAACATTACAAAGAATGAGTTTGTTTCACAAGCCAAGGCTTATTAATAACATTACAAGGAATGAGTCCATTTCACAGGCCAAGACAAAACTCCTCCTCAGGTGTTTCGTTAGGAAAATCCTTCCATCTAACCATTCCAACCATCTTTCGCAGCCATCCTGCCCCCTGATATCTCCCGGAAGCTACACTCGCCTCCGTCGCTCTGCTTTGAAAGGAAAAAATAGGAATCGACCAAAGCTTTCTTTATGGTGAGTTTTCCAGGGTTTTTGTTCCACTTTGATGCCATCCATCTTCCGGAGCTATTGCCTATTTACAACACCTGCTGGTACGTGGAGTGTTCATGTCCCAAAACGTTGCAGACTGCCACGAATACCGTCTTATTGAAGGAGGCGATGAGCTTGGCCGAAACATGGGGGTGTTGGTTTTTGTAGAGTAGCAGGTTTTTTTGGGAGGCCCTTCCTCCTCCCTCGACACTATACAAATAGTTATTTTGTTGGAATTTTGGAAACACATGCCTTGATGATGAAGAAACATAAAACCGGAGTTGGGTTCCCCTTCTCCTGCGAACATTACAAGTTCTCAATCATTGCCGCCAAGGAGGCTAACACATAATTAGATAGCCTTCACCTACATAACAATGATGGATTTTCATTTGTCCACATTTCATTGAGTCATTTTAATTTATACCAATTTGAAATTATTGAAATCCATTTGTATGTAATTTAGAGATCAATACGGTCCTTTCACAAATCCATTTAGAATCTATTCTACTATAATGGTATTTTATTAAGCCAGATTTAGTTGAGATGTTTTATTTTATTTACCAAATAGTTTATTGCTTCCACAGTTTGCACGCACATCTGCAAAGCATTTGCATCCCACGCTCTATATCCTTGTTTCTATTGTGGCACATGCAATATGAGGCTACGAAAAGGTGACAAACTTGGTTGTAAACATGCAAAATGCAAGCACCGTGAGCGTGGTTCAATTGTGTTTGCAGTCATATAAATTTAAAGTTAAACACAATCCATCTAAGTTTTCAACCCCATGAGAGTCGAGCATGATTTATTAGTGTCAAAGCTTCGTTGTCATACACTTTTTTTAATTCTCCATCAAGTTTTATATAAAGATAATGAGATGCTAAAACTCACTTTGAGAATATTAAAAGTCAAATATTATTCTTTTTATATATAAATTCACATGTGTTATTTTATGTAATCTTAGTTTGACCAGATTCTACTTTCACAAAAATATGGTTCTAAACATCTTCACATATGTAATGGTAATTGTTGATTATAACTATATATATATACAATATGAAATGTTTAAGCATAAATAAATAGAATAAACAAGTTAAAATAAAGAAGGTCAAAAATTACTATTTTTTATGAGAAACATAATAACAAAGATATTATTAAGTCCTTCGAGTACTAGTATATATTTTAGAATAAAAAATGTTCCTTTATTTTATTTCTTTTAATGTAAAGATGTTAAGAATTACAAATATGTGTAAGGACAATACAACCAAGGTTCAAAAATTCTAGTATGTATGGTAGGAGAGGGAAATTAGAGGAGGAAAGAGTCATTGGAAGGGATTTGCAAGGAGAACATATTTCTTTCGAGCATGGTGGGATCAGGATCTATAGTGGGGAAGAGCTAATCATGTCATCGATGTATGGAAAGCTACAAGTCGTACTAGATAATTTGAATTTCAAATCAATGGTAGAATGTTAGGGAACAACTTGAGGTAGATCCATTAAGATGGAAAAAGGTGGAGAAGAAAGTTTGGAGACCAAAGGAGATTTGACCCTCAGATGCACCAACAGAGAATAGGATCAAGACTGTCTTTGCTAGGGTATGCTTCGTCTCTAACCAATTTTCTCGTGTGTTGACCATATTTGCTAAAAGGATTCGATTTCCTAGTTGCGGGATAAAGGGTTCTTTATGAAATGGATGGGGGTGGCCGACAATTTCCAAGATAAAAAAGTGGTGTGTTAATTTTGGGCCTTTCAAAGTTGAGTTGAAAACCCTCCTGAATGCTTTCATTTTTTTCATTTGTGAAAGAGGGAAAGAGAAACAATGGGTTTTGGATAATGAACCTTATATGATGGGTAGTCTCGGCTTGTTCATCAAAGCCTAGGAACCCAACTTCAAAAGATAGGAACCCAACTTCAATCTTTTGAGGGTTCATATTGTTAATGTTTTACCAGGAATGGGAATAAGTAGCAAAACATGACAGTATAAAGAACAATAAGATACTAATATTTATCCTGGGAAAACCCTCCTACTTGAGGGGAAAAACCCAACCACACAAGAAATGATGCTTTATTGATAAAATAATAGAGATTTGTGTACAATGCTTCAAATTGAACCAGCAAAATATCTACTACACACAGAACCAAAGATATAATGTGTGGCATGATATCTTCCTTGAATCTCTACAACCAGAGTCCACCCTCTGCAAATGAAATGACCTTGATGCCTTTGACACATACCAAAAAGAATGGGGACTTTCCAGATGGGGAAATCAACCATAATATATAAGCAGCAGTTGACATTCCTTGGGAACCCCCTCTAGAACAAACTATTGGAATAGATGTTTTATATTCTCCAGCGAAATCACCTTCATATATTAGTCCCACCAAAGAAGTAGTTGACAACACTATGCCACCAGTCTATGGAATTGGGGATTTGGTTAGGTTACAGGTACCACGTCATATATCCATAAGCAATTTTACTTTGTTTGTAAGCAAAGATTCAAAACTTTTTTGTGAAGATCCAATTGCTCTGTCTCCTTAGAGCAGGCCATAAGGGACACCCAAGCATTGAAAACACATTTTGAACAAGGAATATGGCTTATCGTGGTCTAATGGGGACTTCGGTTTCAAAGGAAGAGGATATTTTGGACAAGAGGACAAAGTCAAACACAAACAAATATCAAGAAGGCCAAGGTGGGTGAAAAATGTAGGAGATACCGAAAACCAAAAAATTCTAATTGGAATTGGTTGGTGGGTGGTCCCACAATAGTGTGTCCCACCTTTTTAAACATCCTGATTTTTGCTGAAATTACATATTTTTAAGAAAATATGATGATTTAAGCTTTGAGAGGTCCCATTTGAAGGAGTAAATTTAATATGGTTAGATAAAAGTCTCTTGGATCAAACTCTCTTTGGTATAATCTCTCTACTCCTCACTCACACCTTTAATTGAGTCTCCTTTGCACCCATCAAAATGCTGACAAAAAATTACTTTGATATTAACTTTTTGTCGTATCAAATGAATTCATTTGAAAAACCCAAATACATAATGATAGTACTTAGAGAAATCTTTCCAATGATTATGATTATTATATATATAGTTTATTATGTCTTTTCTTATCAATTTTTACTAAACATAGGTTGTGTGGCCATTTAGCATCTTCTCTGTTCGACGCTTCTCGAAAAATAGTAAATTAAGAAAAAAAATTGAAAAATATCTAGGAAATAGATATTTATGTTACCTTTCTATCAGAAAAATAAAAAATAAATTTTTATATATACAGATGAAGTTAGAGCGATCCAAATGAACCTATGTCCAAATTATAGTTAATGTCACTTCATAACTCAATAAACAATCAAATATTCAACCAAATTGAATGAAACCAACTGGATTCTCTAGATATTGGGGTTACAAACCTAACTTCAAAAGAATTATGTTCTTATAAATTTTATAAAAAAAGTTATGTTGATCAAAGTGAGTGTCACTCCTGAAAAATGTTAACTTTTTAGACAAACCAATTTTTGAAGGAGAAGGAAACATTGATACAAATAAATTTCAATTTTTTAAAAATATATATTTTTATAAACTAGAAATCAAATGCTAAAATTCACTAGTTTACATCATCTTCAAATTCTCAATGGTTTTACAGCAATAGGTGTTTGAAAGCGATGTTTTTTTTTCAAAATGTTCATTTCAGTGTCAAAGTTGGCCAAAAAGTGGGACACAATATTGTGGGATCACCCTGGTAGCACTAAATGACATATGAAGCTACGTCCTGGGAAGGGCCTTACCCTTCCCAAGGAGCCACGAAGGTCCTTTCATGCAATGTTAGAGGCTACGATGCCTTTGACAAACAGTGCCTGATCATACAATGTTTTGATCAAGAGAAGTTGGATATTATCCTGTTACAAGAAACAAAAATGGTTAATGTATGGCATGATTAGAGTATAGAGGATGTGGGAAGGATGTTGTGTGGATGTTGTTGGGGTGTTAGGAGGTCTGGAAATCCTAAGGAATTCACAGAAGGTTGATGTCAAAGAAGTGTGCAGTGATCCCCTTTGGCAACTAGTGCAAGTACATTTGATTGACAGGAAAGTGGATTTTTCTCTTGAATATCTATGGCCCAACTGGTGCCTCTCAGAAAAGGGCAGCCTAGAGTTAGATTAGTGCATTTCTACAATCGTTGGATCAATCTCTTATCATTTTGGGGGTGATTTCAATCCCACAAGGTGGTTATCAGATAAAAGCGGAGGAAGACAAGTTGTCAATTCAGTATAAACTTATTTTTAGAATTTCATTTTCAATAACAAAATGGAGGAGATTCTACCGAAGGATGGGAACTTCACCTGGACAGATAGAAGGAAAGGTTTCTCCAATATTGCTGAGAGACTACATCATTTTTTGTGGTTGGGTGTTGGGAGGAATGTGCTTTCATCTTTGAATCACTCATATTACCTTTCTCAAGATCTAATCACTTTCCTATTGTGCTCCATTTCAGGATGATGCAGCGCCCTTTTGCTCACCCTTTAAATTTAAGTTCTTGTGGTTATGTGATCCTAAGACTGAAGAAATGAAACATAAAGTCCTTCAAAAACATTTTTACAAAAAAAGACAATTGGAAAGGAGCTTCAAGAACTAAGCTCCATCGTCATTCATCAAGGTATGACATATTTGGAATTCTCAAAAGAAAAAAGTCTGATGCATTAATTGTCTGAGGTGCTTGCTTGGGAAGAACTATTCTGGAAACAGAAGTCCAGAGAATGTTGCCTCAAAAAGGGGGACAGAAACACTATTTTTTTCACTCCTTGGTCAAGGCAAGACGTATCAGAAACAAGATGAGTATTATCAAAGATAGGAATGGAACCCTTCTCATGGACAAGGAATAAATCAATAAAGAGTCTCTTCATTTTTTCTCATCTCTGTAGAGTTATGATCGTGGCCCTAGGGAAAACTTGGTGGATATAGAAACTAGTATTCCCAAGCTTATTTGCAAAGAGCGGAATGGAGCTTTATTGAAGCCAGATTCTATGGAGGAGTTGAAAGAGGCCTTATTCTCCTTTGGAGGGGATAAAGCGTCGGGTCCAGATGGTTTTCTTGTTAGATTTTTTTCAAAAATCTTGGGAAACTATCAAGCAAGATTTGCTAGAGGTGGTTGAAGAATCCAAGGCAGACGCTTACATGTACAAGGATCTAAATAACACCTTTATCACCCTAGTTTTGAAGAAGGATGATATAGGGACCTTTGAGGGCTATAAGCCAATTTTATTTTGTAATGTTACATACAAAGTCATTTATAAGGTGATTGCTAACAAACTCAAACTTCTACTGCCTCATCTTATATCCGAGGAACAAAGTGGTGTCGTTCTAGAAAGATTTATTGTTGAAGGGATTATTATTTCCAATGAAGCAATGCACTCAATAAAAAGAGTCGAGACGAATAGGATGTTGGTCAAGTTAGACATAAAGGCATATGATCGTGTCAACCACTCATTTTTGTATCAGATTTTGAGATGTTCCAGGTTTGACAAGCATTGGGTAGCTTGGATCAAAAGTTAAATTGGCACTCCAAGGTTCTCAATCATTTTTAATGGTAGTCCACAAGGTTTCTTTGAATCATCTCAAGGTATCAGATAGAGAGACCCACTCTCTCTAGCTCTCTATGCAGATGGTTGTCTTTGGTCGACTGCATTCTCATGTTGAAATTTATGATTTTGGCCATACCAATTTATTCTATGATGTGCGTGAAAATCCCGACAAAAATTATCAAAATAGTTGAGCAAAAGATGAGAAAGTTCATCTAGAATGGAAGTCAAGGACAAGACAAAATCCCCCTCATTGCCTGGGATCATATTTGCAAACCCAGAAGGGCGGGGGGAGTTAGATTGAGACGTTGAAACTTGGTGAACGAAGCAATTGGAGAAAAGCTTATATGGATTATGTACAAGAACCCCACCCACAAATGGGCTAGAATCCTTGCAAACAAATATTTGGACAGCATTGCCAAGGAAAGAATTATCACCATCTTTGATCCGTCAAAAGGATCCTCCATCTGGAATTTCGTGTTGTCGTGCAGGTACATAATCATAGATCATTTTACCTAGAAGTTGGGGAATGGGGAGAGCGCTAGGTTCTGGGATGATTCCTTTGAAGGCCAACATGCATTAGCATCGGATGAACGTAACAGAGATCTCAGGAGTAAAATGGTGAATGGTTGGGGCAACAAAGTAGCATATTTTATCAACAAGGAAACCAATGATGAAGGGGTAAAATGGAGCTGGAAAGATGGCAGAGATCTAAATTTAGAAGAAGAGGAGCTATTAGAATTAAAGAGACTGATGGATAGCAGGAACTTTCTTCTATCTGGTGATGATGATGAATTGATATGGTGTGGAGCCAAAAAAGGGAAATACTCAGTCAAAATTAGTTATCAACTCGCGGAAGCAACTGGAATTGCTTAATAGGAACCATCTCACTTATTTTGGAACAAGTACAGTTTTCCCCAAGCGGGAGCTTTCTCTTGGATGGCATGCAAGGGGCGTATTCTTACGGGTGAAAGGCTTATAAGGTATGGTCTTCACAGACCCTTTGAATGTGTGTTGTGTAGTGAACAGGAAGAAACTATTGATCGCCTTTTGCTCCATTGCAAAATAACCACCACTTGTTGGAACTATGTTCTTCATAAGCTTGATATGCATTGTGCCTTCCGGGCCACAATCAAAGAAAAGTTGCAACGCTAGAGCTATCCAAATTGCAAGTTTATCTTTTCTTGCATCTGGCAAATCTACCCTTCATCAATTATTTGAGAAATATGGAAAGAACACAATCGCGGAATTTTTCAAGGGAAAGTTGAATCAAATGAAAGATTATTAATGAGAATCGAGCATAGTATCACTGGGTTGGTAAATTTAGCAGTAGTGCCTTTGAATCTGAGCAAGTTTCCTTTCAATTCTTTTGATTCTAGACTTCAAAGGAATTGGACAATGCTTAAGTATAGGCTCGCTAATGGGCTTTCAAGGGTTGATCCTTCTTATAAAAAAATAGATGAAGTGAAATGGGAAGGTCCAGAAGAAGGGTAGATCAAAGTCACCTTTGATAGAGTGGAAAAAGAAAATCTGGGTCCTTCGGGGGTTGGATGTGTGGCAAGAGACTCTATGGGTAACATCCTGGCCACAGAGTAAAAAAAACTAGAGCGTACCAACAGTGAAGTTGAAGACCGGGCAACGTTATTGGCTGTGGAAATAGCAAAGTATTCAGGATTTTTGTTTGCATTAAAAAGGAAACTCACGAATTATTATCAATTTTATTGCTATAGGCAAGTCATATGTTTGGAAGATTGATAAAATTATTTCTATTATACATAAAAAATTGATGTGTTTCTGCAATTTCAAATTATCCCATGTTTATAAGGAGGGCAAGACCTTGGCAGACTCCATCTCCAAGGTGGCAGTCAACTTGACCCCTTAATAATTCTATGCTGGCAATTGTGGTACACCTGGGCAGGAGGTGTCGTGGCAAGTGAAATAACTGAATGACGACATGGGTTGATGATGCAAAGAGGCAACTATATTTTTGAAATACCATCAACAGAGGACAATAGTTTTGATTTGATGTGACAGGCATTGAATGTGAAGGAAAGTGGGCAAAGATTTTCCAAGATCTCAAGAGGACAGTGAGTAATTGCTCACTCTTCACATAGGAACAATATAAATGTGGTGGCATTCAATGAGCACTTCTATTTAATGTGGTGGAAGTGTGAGGTGAAGGTCTACAAGATGAAGGAAAAATTCAATTCAAGGCCTCCAAGCAACAGATGGCCTTCTAGGGTCGAGTTTCCACAGAGTGGTTGAAGCATGTTTTCACAACGGACGATCCATTATTCATGATCCTATTGCGAGGTTTGTTGGGCATTGACTATTTGATTGCAACCTACAAATTTTGAACCAACACAAATATCTCTTCTATGTTTTGTGCTTATGTACTTGAATTCAGTACAATTGATGGAGGAGGGTGGTAAGTAAGATTGTGAAGGAAGAATGGAGGCAACAACTAGACACTCTGTTGAAATACACGATGCCTGGCCAAGGTTTCAACACCAACAAGGGAGATTGGATTCATGTCCCAGGGTACTCACCAAATTTGCATCCTTTCGTACTTTGGAGGTCAGGGGTGAATAGACATGCAAAGAAAATGAATGCCCCTGGAAGATGTGGAGAATTATTTGACTATACAACTAATTGGTAAAGGGTCCTTGCGTCAGGACAAAGCAAGATGTTTGACAAATATGTTCTTGAATACAAACTTGCAAATTTCTTGAGGGTTCTTAAAGCTGGCAATGTTGGAGTGCAAGATACTAGAGATGAGGAAAGGGTGGCAAGAAGAAGACAAAGAAATGGTTCTCGTGGGGACAACTCGGGGAAGAAGATGAAGACCATTCGCAAGGGGTGGTCGTGTGCAGGCCATGGTGCAAGGCGACACTCAAGGATTAATGTAGGAAGGAAACGAGCTGACCACCAAGTTGTAGATCATGATGAAGCTAGACAATCTTCCTCGAAGTGTTATTTTACCATTTTGGCTTTTTTGTCTATCTGGTTTTTTGTTCAAATGCCCTTCGATGTAAATGTTGGTAGAATTTGAGTCAAGTGTCGATGCTCATTTTGGGTCTGTGTGCAAATGGGTTACCAATTTTGTCTTGGATTTTGGTCGACTCGTATATAGACATGGGTAGCTTTTATTTTTGCAAAGATCATATGTGTATAGAAAGTGGCAATTGATGTGTAGAATTTGCGAAAACAATGTAGTGATGATATGAAGGTTTGACTGTATAATTCATGGGGGTTGAATTATCTTTGGTAAGACAGTGAATTATTGTAAATCCAAAACTTTATTATTAATAAAATATGAATTTACCAATAAAAAAGAAGAAGGGTATTAAGTTATTTAATATTTGGTAAAAGAAATTACTAATATTTAGGTGTTAAAAGAAAAAGGGAAATGGAAAACATAGTTGAATGATAGGTTAATTAGAAATAAATTTTAATGATAAATTTAAAAATGACAAGAAATAATGCAAGATGTGTCTTGATTTATTTTTGAATTAATATATAAGAATATTTCTTTGCATATTTTTATTTATTTATTTTCATATAAGAGTCAAATTATATGTATAAGATGATATAAAATTATTTTATAAGATTAATAAATTTCTCTTGATTCTATTAGTGGTTACAAAATTAATGTTTCTCTGAATTGCTATTTTTACCTCTACATTTCTATGGATAGGTGACAAAGTGTAAAATATCAAGGAAGGATAAATATTGCATTTTTTTAACGTCTATCTACTCCATAATTGGAACAAGTTATGCTTTGACCAAAATAATGTTGCATATTTTAATAATTTATTAAATGTTTTTTTGTACTTTCTCCCTACCACGTCATTGTTTAGATACTGCAATGACATATATAAATTGTAATTTATGTTACAATGCTACACCATATCCATCTGACCTGCTAGTTTTGAGTTGCTAAGTTCCATGAGCAGGGTCAAACACACAACCTTTCATGTTGAGGATCGAGAGGGCTAAAAACTTTGTAGTTTGGTAGAAAAAACACCTAAACTTTATTCTTGTCTTGAGTACAACATATGGGGTGCATTCCAAGACTTCATGAGACACATCATTGTTTAGATACTACAATGTCATATGTGAATTGTAATCTATGTTACAATGCTACACCATATCCATGTGACCTGCTAGTTTTGAGTTGCTAAGTTCCATAAGCAGGGTCTGTTGGTGCTCAAATCAATAGATTGGATTTCCTATGGACTTTCCAATCCAATGCTGGGAAACCCAATTGATTTGGCCAACTAACAAGTCACAACCAAAGCAAGGTTGGAACTTCTGCAATTTTGGCCCTACATAACCAAAGCTGGTAGGCCTATACCTTAAACTTATCCTTCAAGTCTTAAGGCTTTTTATAGAAGATGAGAAACACTTCAAACTCCTTTCTCAAGTATGGCAAGGCACTTAAAAGAAATCAAATAGTAATCAATACAACATAAAACTGCAAAAAACTAAATGCTTTGTGAGATTTGTAAGAATGCTTTATAAGAATGTATAAATAAATGGATGCTAGGATATCTCAACAACTCAAAATGATAAACCAAGTGACTATATCCAATAATAAACTAGATCAGTGCCTATATCAACTTGGGCAGATAGAGTCAATCCAAATTCAATCCTATGTACAACTTTGCAAGACAATATGAATACTATCAACTATTTGAATGCTTTGGATGCAGAGAAAATTAAGTCTATTTATATCTTTGTTAGTTCAAATGAATTTAACTCCTATGGTTGGGAGACCAGTTGAAAAAGAAGCTAGAAACATTAAGTTCTCACAAACTCCTTGATGATCAAACAATGATATAAGACATATAATATCTCTACACAAGCAAATCTAAAATAACAATTGAAATTCCTTTAATAATTGCAAAGGACTAACTAAAAATGGATTGAACCCTTTTTCTGCAAGTGATACAGAAACACTTATCTTTATTATTTAGAGAAAATAGCACATTTGAATCCATGTTGCAGTTGTGATCAAAACTAGAACAAATAATAATGTATTTTTTGTTTTCGCCCTTTCATATGGTCTTGGAATCCCTATTTGTATAAAGTCCAAAGGATGCATACAAGCTTCAGACCGATGTGTCTCTTGATAACTAAAACCTAATCCTAATATCAACGACTGAACATTAATTACAATAAAAGAATGATTAATCATCCTTGTCTGAGAAATAATTATCGACCAAAAGATATCAGAATAACTTGTGATTTGTTAGAGACAATTTCGAATAATGAATTTGGGTTAAAATATTATGGTACTTCGACCCATATATTTGTCTCTAATAATGGATGTATTTCCTAGGGAGCCAAATGACTTTATTATTTGTAACAAGCACGTCAACCTTGTTGACCATCTTTTGTTACCATATATCTTCGTAATGATTCCTCACAACGTGTATGCATGTCTTTATCTTCCTTAATATCTCATGAAGACCACATTACTTTATCATCGAATAGATCCATAATTGCCACCCTTGAAACCCTGCATGGAGATGTCGATGACGTATCAAACGATAATAAAAAACCCTAAGATAAAATACAAATAATATTGAAAAATATAAAAAATGACAAAAGGAAATCCCAGTCATCACTGCCACTCAGGCACTCCGTCTTTTTTACTGTCAAGGACACGTGTCAAGATCGCGTAATGCCTCGAAAAGTAAAAGTCGCGCGTCTCTACTTTGAGGCATTACGCCTGTTGTTAATGCTTTTCATAATTTAACAGACAATCATATTGCTTAGACCACCGTGGGCTCGAGACACATGTCGTTCAGGTGTAATGCCTTCTTAATAGTTAGATGTTGATCACTTTTTCTTTAAGGCTTTATGTTGTATGTTAGATCAATTTGAACTTGATCGGTCTTTACTTCATTCCTTCTTTGCTCAGCCTAGCCCGCCATGGACATGTGTCATCCAATCGTGCCCTCGCGCCAGATAAAAATCCTGCACCTTTTCATTTCGAGTGAATGCTATCCATGGATGAGATCAAATTCGAATCGTAGATGTTTTTATCGCATTTCTTAGACTTTATGGTCTGGGACACACGGCGATCAGGCACACTCTAGCGATAGATAAAAAACTTGAAACTTTTCATGGCAAGTGAACGTCGATTGTAGGTCTGTTTAACATCCACCGTAGATCCTTCCTCCTACATCGCTCATACTTTCAGTGGGGCCAGGACACGTGGCGGCATGTCGTGATGCTTTAATGGATAGATAATGTGCATCTTGTCTTTAAGGCATTACGCCAATCGTAGATCTATTTGGATGTTGCCTGATATTTAACTGTTGATGAACCCACGACTTGGATTTAAAACCCGATCATCTTTATCGCCTTGTTAAGTCATCACCGTCGATTTCACCCATGTGCTAAAAGATCAAAACCTTAGTTGCTCGCATTTTAACTAGATACAAAGATGAAGTGTATCCTTATCATTTTGATCGACCGATCAGTTTCCGCCAACTGGATCCTTGTCACCTCGTCGTCATACTTCCGCCAGCCTGGGACACGCGTCACAATCTCGCGATGCCTTGAAGACTAAAAACTGTGCATCTGGGCTTTAAGGCATCACGCCAACCGTGGATCTTGTCCAACTGTTAACCGTTGAAAGATCTGTCATGTAAATCGACGTGTATCCCTGTCAACTTGCCCAACGAACCAAATGATGCCACCTGTACCCTCATCATCTTATCCTTATACGTCAACGGGCCCAGGACGCGTGTCACTTAGGTGTGATGCCTTTATAGATAGATAGCGTGCATCTTGTGTTTAAGGAAACATGCCGACCGTCGAGTGGATATTTACTTGCTCGATGTATAATCTTATTTTGACTTTTGTCAACCGCGATCAAAGTACACGTGTAAGCTAGGCACATTCCCTTGAAGATTAAATAGCTTCATCTTGCCAATCGAGGGATAACGCAGTCGTCGATCTTTCGGAAAAGGACTTTCAACAGCTAGTTTTATGAAATCAAAAATTTGCAGGCCGCAGAATGTAAGATTTTAAATATAGCAAATTTAACAAGATAAATGCACGAATTAACAAGATGAATGCACAAGTTAGGATTTTTGCAAGCATAAACTATGAAATGAAAGGAAGAAATAAGAGCATAAATCACAATAATGAATATAAAGAACACTTCTCTAATATATTTGCATGTCCAAATTTGATCTGTAAATATGGGTTCCACCAGTGGCTCTTTTTGGGGATGTGTGTTCATACTTGGGCAAACCAAAATAGAAATAAAAGAACAACATCAAAGCAAATGAAATAAAACTTAATGAAAATGTAGAGTTAGAAACACTCCCTATTTTAAGATAAGAACGATTTCAAATACTGAGCATGAGTTGGGAATTCCTAAACACGACCTTCTGTGTCTTGTAACAAATAACTCTTTTCTCCTGCATTATCAAAAATTATGTAAGGTCCTAGCCACAAAGCTTCAAATTTACCATGCTTCCCTTTTATCTTGATCTTTGGCATTCCACTTCAACACCCAATCTCCCTTCTAAAAGTTCATTTCCTTAGTTCTCTTATCATGTACAATTTTCACTTGCATCTGTTTATCACATTCTGACTTTGTGCATTTCTTTTGACTTCATCCAATTCTATAAGCTGAGCAATCCTATTCTCCATGAAATTCATGTCTTCTAGTTGTTCCTCTCTGAAAATTTATATACAAGGAGAAGATTGTTCAATGGTAACCTAGCCTGCTTTCCATAGACTAATTCATAAGGAGCAAACCCAATAGACTTTTTGACTGTTATCCTATCTGCCCAAAGTGCCAGAGGTAATTTGGAGTCCAATGCTCTTTTGTTATTGCTCAATATTCTCTATATGATTTTCAGTATATTCTTATTACTTGATTCCGCCTGGCCATTTCCATGTGGTTGGTAAGGGGAAGAGTACGACAAATTAATACCATAAGCACTGCAAAAATCAGAGAACTCCTTGGATCTAAAGCACATGCCATTATCACAAACAATCTTGCAATGAACACCAAACCTTGTTAGTATATTTTATGTTAAGAATTTTATTACTACCTTGCTTGTAGCTTGTCTAGAGGGTATGGCTTCAACCCACTTAGTAAAGTAATATGTTGCAACTAGAATCCATTTGTGTTGTCCATTGGAAGTATCAACAATTACACTAATGAAATATATCCCCCAAATTTGGAATGGTTCTTCAGTTGACAAAGTTCTGAGGGGTAATGCACCATCATATTTTAATTTCCGTGAGAACTTTTGACAAGCTTCACATTTTCTAACATATGTATAACTATCCTTAAAAATATATGGCCAATAATACCCAACATGTAGTATCTTATGGGCAGTAGTTCTTGTTGAGAAGTGACCACCACATACTCCATCATGTAACTCCTTCAATACTGAATTTGCTTGGCACATATCTAGACAGAATAAAAGGATAGCTTCTCTATTCTTCCAATATAAGTCACCTTGTATCAAAACATCCCTAGATGCTTGTAACTTTATTGTCCTCTTTTGATTATCATTTAAACCTTCTTGGCATTTCATGTGCTTAAGGAAATATACTATATCAGTATACCAAAGACAATTTTCAATACTTACTACTGATTTATCAGTGCTCACCTAATTTATTTGAACTGCCTCAAGATTTAATTCAGCCATAAGTTTAGTAAGACCCTGTCCTCTGACCAACTTTTTTATTTGGATCTCCATGTCAAACTCCTGGATTTGATTTACCCATCTGCATCTCCTGCCTGTAACCTCTGACTACTTAAATATATCTTTAATTGTTGCATTTGGCACATAAGCTATCACTTTAACTCCCACCAAGTGTGGCCTAAAAGATTTCACTGCTTTGACTAGGGCATAAGCTTGCTTCTCAGTTATGTCATAATTGAATTCTGGTGCTTGAAGAGTTTTACGAAAAAATGCTATTGGCTGCTCATAGCCCTCATCATTCTTTTGTAACATAACTGCAACAATAGTATGATATGATGCAAAAGAAAATAACTGAAAAGGTTTTGAAAAATTAGGTGTCTTAAGGATTGGAGCCTCCTTGATTGCTTTCTTAATACTAGCAAATGCCTCTAGGGTTTCATTCCCCCCTTTAATTTCTGCACCTTTCTTAAGCATCTTAGCAATAGGTTTAATGATCTCTGAAAAGTTTGGGACAAACCTTACAAAATTTATTTGTCCAAAAAAGGATTGGATTCCCTTAACATTCTTGGGGATCTAGATTTTATCTATGGCTGCAATCCGTTCAGGGTCTATTCTTACACCATCCTTTGATACAATGTGCCCAAGTAGCTTCCCTTCAGTTACTCCAAAATGACATTTTTTGGGTTTAGAGATATCCCATATTCCAAAGCTCTTTTAAAAATATGTTCCAAATGATTACAATGCTCTTTTGCCCATTTTGAATATGCAGTCAGATCATCCTGATATACTGCCATGACGAGATCAATCAGACCATCAAAAGCCACATCCATTGCTCTTTGGAAAGTTGCTCCTGCATTAGTTAACCCAAAGGGCATCCTTGCATAAACATAAGTCCCCCAAGGAGTGGTAAAGGTTGTCTTGTATTGCTCTAACTCTTTGACCTTCACTTGGTTGTATCTTGAAAATCCATCCATCATAGACAATAATTCATTCCCAGTAACCTTTTGTAAAAGGGCTCCCATATTAGGCAATGCATAGTTATCTTTCAAGGGTGATATATTTAAGTTTCTAAAATCAACATACAACCTTATATCTCCATTCTTCTTTCTTACTGGGACCAAGTTTGATACCCATATAGAATGTCTTATAGGCATTATTATTCTTGCATCCCTTAATTTGACAAGTTTTTCCCTCATTTTAGGAGCTAGCATTGGATTTATAGGACGTTGTCTTTGTCTATAAGGTTTTGCATTTGGCTTTAGAGGGATTTCATGCTCAAATAAATCTTCTCGGTAAGCTTTAAGAACATCACATGACCATGCAAAGATGTGCCTATATTTTCTTAACAAAGCTATCAAATCAGCTTTGATCTTAGGAGTGAGCCTCTTGCCTATGTATACTTCCTTAGGAGTGTGATCATTTCCCAAGTTAATTTTTTCAACTTCTTCACACTTATTACTTGTCTTACCCATTTTAAGATTTTCTTGCTCATCAAAAACTTCTGCAAGTGCAACCAAGCCTTTGGGAATCTTGTTTGTCTTTAATTGGACAATTTCCTTTCCAAACAAGGTCTCTCTGCCATCCTGATCTTCTACATAGCCATTCCAATCTATGTATTGATCCTCGTATCTATCTTCATTCACTAGAAATTTGAGATCTCTGTCATCTTCAAATATTTGTCAATTCTGCACATTGTCAGGAACTGATGGTTTGTTTTTCATCTCAATCTGCACAATCTCGTCAAAAGGAACATCAATCTGTGTGATGGCTACATTAGCCAACAATTCTGCAAAGAAATTTTCTGATCTTTCTATCCATTTGATTGAAAATCCATCAAAACATTCAATTAAATCTCATACCAAGTTTCTATATTGCTTTAATCTAAGATTTTTGGTAATGAATTTATTTCTGACTTGAGAAATAATTAAATCAGAGTCACCATGAACTGAAAGCATCTTAATACCATATGATTTTGCAATATTCAAACCAAGGATTAGTGCTTCATACTCTGAGACATTATTAGTACATTCAAAATTTAGTAAGAAATAGAACTTTAAAATCTTACCACATGGGGATACAAACATGATCCCAAAACCATTACCTTACTTACTGCACGCTCCACCAAAAGTCATTTTCCAAAGCTCCTAATTTTCCTGCAAATGCACTCCAATGGGGCTATTAATTTTCAGTGTTGGTTTAGTAATACTCACCTTAAAATTATCCATGTCCGAATGGAAAAAGTTTATTTTTTCCATCCCAATGTCTTCATCGATGATATATGGATATCTTGGCTCCCTGTTAATTCTTACTTCCCTGCCATCCACTAGAATAGTTGCATAAGACTGATCTAATTTGATATGACCACCTACTAAATTAGACCATTGTCTAGATAAAAGCATTCCATAATTAGCAAACACTTCTACCACAGTAATATCAATTTTATATAACATTTCAGGACAAGCAGGAAATTTAAATTCCACATCTTTCATAATACCAACAACAGGTATAGATCTATTGTCCATAGCATAACATCTTCCATAAGTTGTATCAACCTTCATTCCAAGCTCCTTCATAACTTCTGAGAGCATAATGTTAATTGTTGCTCCTGAATCTATCATACAATTCTTAAGAAGTTTATTATTAACCATTAAAGTGAGATAAAAAGGATCAACTTGTGTTCCATTTTGAGAAATAGTAGTTCCTAAATAAACCACAGGTGGTTTTTCATTTACTGGTCTCTGATTAAATTCCTTCTTAAAAACATTACCTACATTAGACAACACTTTTATAGTTTCATCTTTGTATTCAGATATTTTCATCATTTCAAATAAAGGAATAGAAATCTTTACCTGAGACAAAGCATTAGATAAAAAAGAACTATTATTGGGATTAAGTTTATTGACCATTGGTTTCTCATTCGGCTTTGTCAGTTTAGGTGCTTGATGAAGATCTACCTGTTGACTTGTTTTTGCAACATCATCTTTGATTCTTTGTATGTCAAGCTGGCTTACCTTCTTTAGTGCTTTGACAAATATTCCACTAGGGTTTCCTTGATCAACATTTATTTTTCTATTCCTCATATTGTAATTATTCCTAGCTTCCTCAAGTGTTGCAATGGTATATGCTTCTTTCTCCTCATTTGTCAACTTCCTGATGACTGGCAGCTCTCCTTGTTGTTTATCACAATGATATATCCTATTTAGATCTTCCTAGTAGACATAATCCTCCTCGGAAGAATTGTAATCATCTCTTCCCCATATGGGTTTAGATGAGACATTGTTCAATGTGGGTTGTTGATCATCACTCTGATCTTCCTCTTCTTGCAATCTCTGGGGCCACACCACAATTATCAAGAGAATGTAGTAGTGTGCAAGCATTACACCAAGGATAGCTCTCCACCAAATGGTTGTTTCTTTTCAACAGATCATGTGTTTCTTTAGTATGATACTGCTTTTCAGGTTTTCCATCTGTCCAATTAGTATTATATGGCATATCTTGTAATCTAAACCTGTCGTTTTTAAGAAATGATGGCCTATCACTCCTGCCTTGCTTTGCATTTCAATTCTTTAGCATATCCATAATGTCTTTAAGATCATCCTTTTTAGGGGCATTTGGATTGTATAGTTTAGTATCATCCCTTTTATCTATCCTTCCATGTGTAGCCTTTCTATTATTTTCAATGGTAGTGGCAACTTTGAAAGCTTGATGCAATGTTGCAGGTCCTTGTGATCTAATCTCATAATGTGTTTTGTTATCAAATGCACTTAGATAGAAATCAATTAGAAAAGAATCAGCGGGTCATATATCTCTTGGTATTCTATTCAAAACTTTATTAAACCTTTTATTGAATTATTAAAGTTCTTTTTAATGCTAGTTAATTCATGAGATGCAAAAGATGTATCATTATGATCACCAAACTATTCAATAATTGATTTAAAAAAAATTACACCAACTTGAGATGGATCCATCAAGCAACCCCCTATACCATTCAACAACATCTTCAATTAATGATTGGACAAACAACTTCATGGTTCCCATCTAGTTCTTCAATAATGTTTTTTAAATTTATGATATGTTGTTCGGCATATTCCACTCCATTCCCTGAAAATTTTGGAATAGCATTTCTTAATTCATTTGATATAGTATTTGGATATCCAATTATCCCACTGAAATCAAGTTGCATATATCTTTCCATCACCATAGGAGCTCTTCTCCTCTGGCCCATATTATGGTAATTCCAATTCTGACCTCTGAGATTTTGATGATTCATGCCTTGGTGATTTTGTCCATTGCTATGATTATTTCCCATGTTTTGCTGCCTTGGATTACCTCGGTCATAATTTTCTGTAACCACTCCTATTACTATTATTGTTCTTCTGACACCTTCCTCTATTGTCTAGTTCAAATAATGGGTTTGTATGATCACTATTGAAAATTGGTTCCCCATTTTTTCTCTGAGGATAGTATTTTGGTAACCCATTCCCTTTTGGTGTCACCTTTTCTCTTGATCTTTCTTCATCATTAGGTATTGAAACCAAGTCACTTCTCTTTATTTCTAACCTATCCAAGGCCTCACTAGGTAACCTTCTCAAAGCCTTAACCACTCTTGGATTCAATTTACCATACTCAGTTAACTTACTTAATGTAGCATATAAAAATTGATCTTCTTCATCATATTCTTCTCTCTTCTTCTATTTCTTGTACTGGATTTTGATTTTCAACATCTTCGCAGCCAAAGGGGTTTCTATTATCCTCTAAATTACTAGGATTTTCACAATGGCTTCCGCCATTGAAACCAGTAGTTTCCCTATCAGGAAACCTCTTATATCCAGTATACAACATATCTAAAATATGTTTCTTACTTCTTAAACTTTTGTGTAAGTCTAGTTCAAGTTGATCTTGATGCAAGGATCTTCTACCCCACATGAATACTTAGCATAACAAAATTAATTTACCAAGATATACTTCCATTAAAATTGTAGTCGCCACCTTCTTGTCAGAAGGAGAATACGGTTTGTTGGTCTTTTGGATTCTTCCTTCCAGTAGACTACACTTTTAAACAAACAGGTACTACTGCTCTCCGATCTGCAAAATCTAAAACTCTGAAAACTCCACAATACTTATTGTGAATAGTCCCCAGTAGAGTCGCCAATTTGTTGGTGCTCAAATCAACAGATTGGATTTCCTATGGACTTGACAATCTAATGCTTGGAAACCCAATTGGTTTGGCCAACTAACAAGTCACATTAAGGCAAGGTTGGAACTTTTGCGATTCTGGCTCTGCAGAACCAAGGCTGGTAGGCCTGTACTTTAAACGTATCCTTCAAGTCTTAAGAATTTTTATAGCAAATGAGAAACACTTCAAACTCCTTTCTCAAGTATGGCAGGGCACTTAAAAGAAATCAAATAGTAATCAATACAACATAAAACTGCAAAAAATTGAATGCTTTGTGAGATTTGTGAGAATGCTTTATAAGAATGTATAAATAAATGGATGCTAGGATATCTCAACAACTCAAAATGATAAACCAAATGACTATATCCAATAATAAATTAGATCAGTGCCTATATCAACTTGGGCAGATAGAGTCAATCCAAATTCAATCCTATGTACAACTTTGCAAGACAGTACTAATACTATCAACTATTTGAATGCTTTGGATGCAGAGAAGATTAAGTCTATTTATATCTTTGTTAGTTCATATGAATTTAACTCCTATGGTTGGGAGACCAGATGAACAAGAAGCCGGAAACATAAGTTCTCACAAACTCCTTGATGATCAAACAATGATATAAGACATATAATATCTCTACACAAGCATATCTAAAATAGCAATTGGAATTCCTTCAATAATTGCAAAGGATTAACTGAAATGGATTGAACCCTTTTTCCACAAGTGATACAGAAACACTTATCTTTATTGATTTTGAGAAAATAGTACATTTGAGTCCATGTTGTAGTTGTGATCAAAACTAGAACAAATAATAATGTATATGTTGTTGTCGCCCTTTCACATGGTCTTGGAGTCCCTATTTGTATAAAGTCCAAGGGATGCATACAAGCTTCAAACCGATGTGTCTTTTCATAACTAAAACCTAATCCCAAGATCAACAACTGAACATTAATTACAATAAAAGAATGATTAATCATCCTTGTCTAAGAAATAATTATCGACCAAAAGAGATGAGAATAATGGTTACTAACAAATCACTTGTGATTTGTTAGAGACAATTTAGAATAATGAATTTGTGTTAAAATATTATGGTACTTCGACCCATATATTTTTGTCTCTGATAATGGATGTATTACCTGGGGAGATGAATAACTTTATTATTTTGAATAGGAACGTCGACGTTGTCGACCATCTTCTGTTGCCATATATCTTTGTAATGATTCCTCACAACGAGTATGCATGTCTTTATCTTCCTTAGTATCTCATGAAGACCACATTACTTTATCATCGAACAGATCCATAATCGCCACCCTCGAAACCCTGCATGGAGATGTCGACGATGTATCAAACGATAATCAAAAACCCTAAGATAGAATACAAATAATATTAAAAAATATAAAAATGACAAGGAAATCCCAGTCATCACTGTCACTCGGGCACTCTGTCTTTTTACTGTCAAGGACACATGTCAAGATCGCGTAATGCCTCGAAGAGTAAAAGTCGTGTGTCTCCACTTTGAGGCATTACGCCTGTCGTTGATGCTTTCCATGATTCAACAGACGATCATATTGCTTAGACCACCGTGGGCCCAAGACACATGTCGTTCAGGCATAATGCTTTAATGGTTAGATGTTGATCACTTTTTCTTTAAGGCTTTACGTTGTCCGTTAGATCAATTTGAACTTGATCGGTCTTTACTTCATTCCTTCTTTGCTCAGCCTGGCCCGCCATGGACACGTGTCATCAAATCGCGCCCTCGTACCAGATAAAAACCATGCACCTTTTCATTTTGAGTAAACGCTAGTCGTGGATGAGATCAAATTCAAACTGTAGATCTTTTTATCTCATTTCTTAGACTGTAATGGGTCTGGGACACTCGACGATAAGGCACACTCTAGCGATAGATAAAAAACTTGCATTTCATGGCGAGTGAACGTCGATCGTAGGTCTGTTTAACATCCACCGTAGATCATTCCTCCTTCATCGCTTGGACTTTCAGTGGGGCCAGGACACGTGGCGGCATGTCGTGATGCCTTAATGGATAGATAACGTGCATCTTGTCTTTAAGGCATTACGCCAATCGCAGATCTGTTTGTATCCTGCCTGATATTTAACTGTTGATGAACCCACGACTTGGATTTAAAGCCCGATCATCTTTATTGCCCTATTAAGTCATCACCGTTGATTTCACCCATGTGCTAAAAGATTAAAACCTTAGTTGCTCGCACTTTAACCAGCTACAGAGATGAAGTGTATCCTTATCATTTTGATCGACCGGTCAACTTCCGCCAGCTGGATCCTTGTCACCTCGCCATCATACTTCCGCGGACCCTGGACATGCGTCACAATCTCACGATGCTTTGAAGACTAAAAACCGTGCATCTGGGATTTAAGGTATCACGCCAACCGTAGATCCTGTCTGACTATTAACTGTTGAAAGATTTGTCATGTAAACTAACGTGTATCCCTGTCAACTTGCCCAATGAACCAAATGATGCCACATGTATCCTCGTCATCTTATCCTTATACGTCGGCGGGCCCAGGATGCGTGTCACTTAGGCGTGATGCCTTAATAGATAGATAGTGTGCATCTTGTGTTAAAGGAAACACACCGACCGTTGGATGGATATTTACTTGCTCGATGTGTAATCTTGTTTTGACTTTTCTCAACTGCAATCAAAGTACACATGTAAGCCAGGCTTCATCTTTGTGATCGAGGGATAACTCCAGTCGTCGATCTTTCAGAAAATGACAAGATATTTAAGAGGACCTGCGAAAAATCAAACTTGTTTAAATAACCCACGAAAAGACTTTCAATGGCTGGTTTTATAAATTCGGAAATTTGCAGTCCGCGGAATGTAAGATTTTAAACATAGCAAATTTAACAGGATAAATGCATGAATTAATAAGATGAATGCACAAGTTAGGACTTTTGCAAGCATAAACTATAAAATGAAAGGAAGAAATAAAATCATAAATCACAATAATGAATATAAGGAACACTTCCCTGATCTATTTCCATGTCCAAATTTGATCTGTAAATCTAGGTTCCACCAGGGTCAAACACTCAACTTTCATTTTGAGGATCTAGAGAGCTAAACACTTTGTAGTTCGATAGAAAAAACACCTAAACTTTCTTCTTGTCTGGAGTACAACTTATGGGGTGCAGTCCAAGACTTCAAGAGACGAGAATGAACACAGTATCTCTTCATCATCGCGAGTTGATGAATTCAACCTCTTGGTCACACAAGAATGAACACAATATATCTTCATCATCACGGGTTGATGAATTCAACCTCTTGGTCGCACAAGAATGAACACAATATATCTTCATCATCACGGGTTGATGAATTCAACCTCTTGGTCGCATATTGTATCTCTTATGTGATTTATTCCTTGAAGTAATAATAAGTTGGTTGAAAACTATCTCTTATTTGAGAAAACAATGTAATTATTTAAATCATATAAATTCATTTTATTTCAACAACGTGGTTACACATTTATTTAGTAATTTGAATCCTAACATAATCAACTTAAATCAATAATGTAATACAACTCACACAAGATTAAGACATGACAAATTAATTAAATAATAAAAATTATTTAAATAATTTAAAAAAATGACAATTTAAGTGTTTACATATAGAGAGAACCTAATCTCTCTCTCTCTCTCTCTCTCTCTCTCTCTCTCTCTCTCTCTCTATATATATATATATATATATATCTCTATCTATTTGTTTATCTCTTTGTTTGTCTGTCCCTTTATCTGTCTCTCTATCTGTCTGTCTATTTGCCTACCTTTCTATCTTTGTCTCTTTGTCTCTTTGTCTCTCTCTGTCTGTCTTTTGTCTATCTATCTATCTCTTCGAATCTTTTTTCTATCTATCCCTCTATCTCTCTATTTGAATGTTTATCTATTTTTCCCTCTGTCTATCTCTCTATCTGTTTGTTTATCTATTTGCCTTTTTGTCCCTATGTTTGTCTCTCAATCTGTCTACTTGTCTTCTTGTCTATCTATATATCTATCTATCTATATATTTATATAACAAGGATTTATACATAGGAAATGATGAGGCAACGCGAGAGGGAAAATGTGGGTTTTGAGCAATCGCATAGGCCTGTGAATCGATTAGCATGAGACGAGTGGGAGCAAGCAACTAGTG
Organism: Thuja plicata; assembly: GCA_018584345.1. NCBI lineage: Eukaryota > Viridiplantae > Streptophyta > Pinopsida > Cupressales > Cupressaceae > Thuja > Thuja plicata. The sequence goes on from MU224336.1 coordinate 345,067, forward strand.
CGAGGGGTGGGAAAGTGCTTGACACCCAGTAGATTGCACACACGAAATATGGGAATGACCATAGAGCAATCCAATGGGGGGAAGAGGTGGACCAGGCTTTTCAGATGGATGCATTTAGAGAGAAGGTTAGCAAAGGAGGGCAAGCAAACAGACAAGGTCACTCAATAAATTTCCAAGAGAAAGGACCTTTCTATGGCTACGGTACAAAAAACCTAGGATTCTATCGACCGTAGCGAGTCTTTAAGAAGGAAGATGGGTGGATAAGTGTCTGGACTCTCAGCGAGAGTGGTATGGGTTGTACCAAAATAATGTACTGGCTAATGTAGAGAGCAGTCCCCAAAAGACGATCAAAAGCAAATGGATTGGAATCTTGACCCCCCTAGATAAAACCTAGAAATAGTCAGTGGAGATACAACTCGAACAACTGGCAAGGGGTATTAAGAAAAGGGGTAGAGTGGGTAAAGAACGGCTTGACGAAAGGAAAGTATGGTTGGTTTAGGCAAACAAAGATCCCTCAAGTAGACATTCCCAAATTATGGAAACCTAATACAATAAAAGAAAATCTGGGAACTGAAAACTCGAGTATTGAGAAGTTAGTAACAGAAAGGGGAAATTAGGGAGTTGGATCCTCAAAGGAAAAATAAAATAAGGCAGAGGAAGGGGCAGAAAGACACGAAGGAAAAAAAAAAAAAAAGGTATGTTGTTACAAGATCCAGTATCTAAAATTTATTTGGATGATGAAAAATTTCAGCAATGTAAGGATAATCTAAGTAAACTGGGTTTTTTTTATTAAATTGGGCAGGGGGGGGGTGCAAGATAGATGTGGGGGAAATACAAGATTGGTGTCGGTGTTAATGAGGAGAACATCTTACAATCAAATCATTGGGAAATCAATTGTATCTAGTAATTTTTAAAACCCAAGAGGACAAAAATATGGCTCAAGTCAAGGACCTTTCTTTATGAATGGAACACAAATGCATGTCATAGAGTGGAGGCTGAATTTTGATCCTTGGGATTGTATACCATAAGAAAGCTCCTCTTGGTTTCGTTTATACAATCTACCAACAGAATATTGGGAGGAAGAAATGATAAAAGAAATCGGGAGAAGTTTAGGAAAAATGCAATGTCTGGATGGTATTCAAAAGGATACTACAATGAGAACTTACTTCAAGGTATGTGTCAAACTTTCAAATAAAGATAAAATCCCACAAGAGATAGAACTGATCTCGAAGGTAGGGAAGCATAAGATGAAGATTTTTAAAGAGGGTCTCTTGAAGTTGTGTACCAATTGCAAATCATTCATGCATGGTAGGGAGAAATGTGTGGAGGTTGTAATGGTTAAGGGACTCAGTAAATACCACACGCAGAAAGCAAGTCCAAAAGAGGACAACAAGAATATTTGGTATCAGCTAACGAAGATGGAACTGGAAATGATAGATTCCATTTGGGCTAAAAGATGCATTGAGAACCAACCAAAATCGCATGACCTGATCAATTGTGAGTAGAATTACCTAGATAGTAGAGAGGAGCAGAAGGAAAAAGAACTATTGACAGAGGAGTTTGGGTATATTGGGGATCAACTAGATGAGCTGAATAGGGAAAATGGTGCCTTCCCTCACCTCACAGAAATTTCTAGCATGAACCAGGAGACCACAAATGAAATAAGGGATAAACTGGAAGCAACAAACCTATGAGTGATTTCGAAAGTAATAAGGAGAAAAAAAGAGGAAGAGGATTTTAAGAATATAGAGGTAGAGGATATTGTAGAGACATGGATTTCAAAATCAGATGTGGATGGTAGTTTTGAAGATTACAAGAAGGGATTATGGAAGAAAGAGAGATTGAACAAATACAATTAGATTTAAAGACTCCCAAGATCGGGAAAGCTAAACAGAGGGGAAGGAAAAGTAACAAAGCTAAACTAGTGATAGCAGGAAATGCTAAAGGTCAGAATAAACTTAACCAAACTATTTTGAGAAGAGGATGGGAACTATTCCCCCTTGTGGAGCCATGAAGATAATTATTTGGAATGCTAGGGGCTTAAATGCCCCTAGCAAATGGCGCCACTTCAGGCGTCAAATTGAAACAAGTTAAGATCATATGATTTTAATTCAAGAAACCAAATGGAGTAAGGAGGAAATTGAAACAAGTTAAGATCATATGATTTTAATTCAAGAAACCAAATGGAGTAAGGAGTAGCAAGAGGTAAGAATGAAATACTGGAAGCAGTGGGAGGGATTTTTTGTGGAGTCTAGGGGTGATTCAGGAGGAATAGTTGTATGGAATCCTTTAAAAGTAAACTGTACATTGGAGATAGAAAACTTTAACTGGATGATGGTTGATTGTCGTGAATATCACAACAACAAAGCATGGAAAATTATAAATGTTTATGAACCCACTCCAACAGTGGCTAAGAGGGATACTTGGGGTAGTGTTTCACAAGTCTTGAAGAGACTCGGAGAAGAGAAAGTGATAATCGGAGGTGATTTTAATGCCACGTTAAATAATTCAGAGAAAACAGGGGGATTGACCACTTTAACGAGAGTACAATAGTATTTCCAGGAGTTTGTAGAGATGCAAATGGACTTAGGGAGACACTAGCAATGAAATTTTCACATGGACGAATAAGAGACATGATTCACACTGATAGCAGAAAAATTAGATAGATTTTTCCTTTTTAGAAAGTGGAATGAGGAATCAGAGGTGATTGAAGCCTATATACTCCCTTATAGTGGTTTGGATCACTTCCCTATACAGTTACAAATAGCAAAGGACAGCTACAAAGGAGGAGCACCATTTAGATTTGAAAAGATGTGGTCAAGGGATCCTAGCCTGTATGGATTGTTGCAACAATGCTGGCAGGAGATCAGATTTGGGAACCAATCAAGGATGTTTGTGTTTAGTAAGAAATTGGGGTATGTTAAGGATAAATTGGAGTGGAACAAGAAATTTTTTTACGAATGCACTCACATAGAGATGGAGTTAAGAGAGCTAAATGAGTTGGTTATAGAAAAGGGCATGGGGGAGGCAGAATATGTGAAGGAAAAAAGCCTCAAAGTTGAACAGGCAGAAATAATGGCCAGGGAAGAATGCTACTCGAGGTAAAAATCTAGAGAAGTATGGCTTAATGAAGGGGATAAAAGCACAAAAAAAATCATAATCCAATAGTTATGAATAAAAGCAAAAACAAAATCACAAAACTAATCAAGGAGGATGGTACTAGAGCTCAAACAAAGGAAGAAATTAATCAAGAGGCGGTGGGGTATTTTCAATCACTTTTGAATCGAGAAAATCAATGTGAGGAGGAAGATCAGGTTGTCGTTGTGGATAGTATTCCAAAAGTAATGTTAGAGGCTGAGAATAAATAGCTCAACAAAGTAATTGGGAGATAATTAAGGAAGACCTATTGAGGGTGGTGGAAGAATCAAGAAGAAAGAAACTATTTTGGGGGCAATCAATCACACTTTATTGCATTAATCCCAAAGAAAAAGGGCGCTGCTAATATGAATGATTTTCGCCCTAAAGCTCTATGCAACACACTATAAAATAATTACTAAGATAGCCACAAATAGACTTAAAAACGTTTTAGATAAGTTGATTTCGAAGGAACAGAGCAAGTTTGCTCTAGGAAAGTCCAGTGGAAGGGATAATAGTAGCTCATGAAGCCATAGATGCTGTGAGGAAACTAAGGATGCCTAACATGATTATAAAACTGGACATATTGAAAGCATATGACTTAATAGATAGGAATTTCCTACTTGAGGTGTCGGGAAATTATGGCTTTAACAATGAATGGGTGAATTGGATTAAAGGTTGCATTGATCATTCTAAATTTACCATTTTGATAAATGGGACAGCACAGGGATTTTTCTCCACCTCTGGGGGCATGAGGCAAGGAGACCCATTGTCACCGCATCTCTTCATAATTATGGTTAAAGCTTTAGGGCAATGCCTTGTGAAGGGGCGAGAAGTCGAAAGGTGGACTGGGATTCAACTTACTCTTGGGGTAGAAGCGGTTTCACATCAACAATTTGTGGATGACACAATCTTATTTGGAATAGCATCAAGGTGTTTAGTTTAGTGATCGGATAGATTAATCAGAAAATTAAAAAAAATATTGAACACAAGAACACCAGAACACGAGGGGTTACCCTAGGAAAACCTCCCTCTCGGAGGAAAAACCCAACATTAATCAGATGAACTATATTATTGCCTCATCAAGATTACAAAGACTGATTACAGTAGAAGTTTGCTTACTGTCCCAAGTGTTGTAGATCAGAGATTTGTTGAAGATCTTCGATCAATGAAGCAAATCTTATCTATAATCACCTATCACGTTGAATCACCATAGTCAATCAATATCGCCAATCTAGATGTATCACCAATGCATAAAGTAGATGTAGGTCTCAGAATAATGTTCACAACAAATTTGATTAGTATCCAATGATAGTTGCCCAGATCTAATCACTGTCCTAGCTCAGAATATATGTTGATGCCTGAAAGTCATCCAAGGTCTAATCCAAATCGTAGTTTTGATTACAAGTTGTACATTCAGATTGTCGTTAAAGTCTGGTCGCATGCCAGGAAGAATATGATCGATGTCTTGTGTAACCAAATCAATGCTTTATGTATAATGTTTGTTGTCTTATTAATGTCAATGATATGTATGTTCAAATCGCTATATATAAATGCAAACTGTTTTGTCACAGTCCATATTTGATTGTAAATGCTTATTGCCTTTTATATGTAATTTGTTGCCAAAGTGTAGGCTAGATTAGATCTCGTCTTGTATTCACAACCCGTAGTCCAGGAGTAGTTGCAAGCTTGGCCCTGTATATAATCCGTCACCAGCATGTTGTCGCTGCCTTGTATGCTTGAAGTATATTGGATTAGATCACTGCCTTTGCTTCATCTATATTAGACCAGATCATTGCCCTATATATATATTCAATGTCTTGAATATAGTATATAGATCGCAGGCATTTCGCATGTATCTGATTTATAATACAATGCCTCATACATATATGAGAGCTTTACAAATCCAATTTGCAAAGGTCAGCCCTTAGAATTTAGCACCAAGAAATAAATTCAAATTTGGGCCCATGATAAATTTCATTTAAATTTGTATTTTAAAAATACACTTTGGGCCCAACCCATTGTAACTATCAGAGCAATTATAAAATCAATTTTAATCTCCAATTAAAATTAATTAAGCTATTTTAATTTGCAATCAAAATTAAATATGCCAGAGTCAAATCTAGTAATTAAATAATATTATTTTAATTTTAATTATCCCATTATAATTAATTAATTAATTTAATCGCCTATTAAATTAATTGTGCTAGAAGTTGATCTAGCTATAACTTTAACACACCCTCTTAGCTAGGTAGGATTCTCAAGAGCATCATGGACTCCTTCCATGATTTCCATCATGCCTACTTGCAAAGGATGGATCCAAAGAGTACTATCATGGACTCCTTCCATGATATTCATCATGCATACCTGCAGAGAATGGATCCACCTTGCATTGCCCGGAGAGGGTGGTTCCACCTTATATTGCCCGTAGACTGTGGAGGAGGTCTAATGCCTCAAATCTTTCTCTCAAAGAATAATACAACACCACCTTGCATTGCCTGCAGAGGGTGGTTCCACCTTGCATTGCCTGCAGAGGGTGTAAGATACAATTAATTGTATCAAGAAAGTTTAGACTCCCTCTTAGCCAAGGTTGTGGAATCGTCATGGCTACACCCACGAGAGGAAATGAACATATCATCATGGCTACTTCCATGGATGATACAAGAATAAATATCACTTCATTGTGACATCAACCATAAATATCACATCACATGATATCCACATGTGATATCTACCATTATGGCTTTCCTGCTTCACAGTCTTCTAACTGATTGATCATTAGACAGACATGGTTCACTCCCTCTAAATCAATAACATCAAGATCCTTGCTGATCCTCTAGCTGCTCCTTAATTGCTCTTTGTAAAACAAAGAGGCCCACTCACAGTCAAGTCGTGTCATGCACATCTTCAGAGTAAATACAAGTGCATCAATAGATGCATATTACTGCCTTGACTTCAGTAGAGTAAGAACATTTGCAGCAAAAGACTTTTTTGTGCTGCCCCAAGAAACCACGACAGATCCCGGGCTGAAACATTCTTCTGAAGTAATCTCAACTTAGTCTCCATTTGTCAACCCGAGACTTCCTCATAGGATGCATCAGATTCTTTCTCCCTCTAGATACAATCTCTCATCATCCTTATGCTTCTCAATCCAGCCTAGAAACATTTTAGAGAGATTAGTAATAGTTCATAGAATCCAAAGCTTTTAAAAGAGAAATACTAATGCATGAGATGCATCAGATTCTTTCTCCCTCTAGATACAATCTCTCATCATCCTTATGCTTCTCAATCCATCCTAGAAACATTTTAGAGAGATTAGTAATAGTTCATAGAATCCAAACCTTTTAAAAGAGAAATACTAATGCATGATTTATTTCTCTAATGAAAACTACATAAAAGATTCATGAACTATGCACAACTCCATTCTTGAATCACAGTTATAACATTCATGTCAAGTTAGAAGCATCTTCTTTTGATTTATTTCTCTAATGAAAACTACATAAAAGATTCATGAACTATGCACAACTCCATTCTTGAATCACAGTTATAACATTCATGTCAAGTTAGAAGCATCTTCTTCGTGAACAAAACAATATAACCAATATGAATGTTATATCAATGCTCATATGATTGAGACCCAATTTATAAAAGAACCAGCCTGTAACACACAACCTGAAACTTGTATATCCAAAACACCATATAAGTTATAACATCTATGTTTCATAAAGAATGCGCAAAAGAAGACATAAGGAAGGATCAAGTCATGCATTGACATGCTCATCTTTTGCCTTCCAAAATTTTCCACATAAAATTGAATCACAGATTTGTGAGCACATACACTAAACCATCAACATAACCTAATAATGTCTAAAACCAGCTCACAAAAGAAGGTAATATCCAAACTGATATCATTGGAAGACTTGGTAATATAGAGAATATGGATCAAGCATACAAATGCATGAAGAACATAGGATTCACATCATCAGATTTGTTAGTACCAAGAGAATTCTATGTCATCAAATATGGCATATAGTGTATATCATCATCTCCATAATAATCATAGTCAAAAGGTAATTCACACACCATGATAACAAAATATAATTAGCAATACACCCAACAAGCTGCAAGCAATTCACAAGTTTAGGAAAAAGAAATTCACAACTTATCTCAACAAGAAGAAAGTCAATACTTCATAGAGCAATAAACAACAAGAAGAGCCCATATTCATACCAACCAAGAACAAGACCAATAAGAATGAGCAGAAGAACACGAGACTGTCATAGGAACCTGCAAGAGTCAGATTGATGTCACTACCATGACGATTACCAACCACAGAATCATTCAACAATGTCTGATGATCTGAACTGATCAACCTTGGAGCTTGTAAAGCATGATCTTGTAGGAGAAGTAGATTCTCTCCTCAAGATGAATCTACAGATATCAGAACTCCAAAATTCCATTAAGGTCTATAATTGATAATCACATTACAAAACCCAATTAGAGAAGGTTTGCACTTGAGCATAGAACTAAAACTTGTAGAGGAGACTAGCAGCCCTTCACATCAAGAGTAAGGGAATCCTTAATAATCTTCTGATTCTAAAGCAGCAAGGAGCCACAAGTAAAGCTAACACATAACTTCTTTATAAAGCAGACTAAACAGTTCAATGGTTGATTTCTCCATTACTAACAACCTTCACATCAATGGTCAGAAGAACATTCCAAACTATGTTCTAATACAAGAAGATACGCATGATTCTAACAACTTATAATTTATGTGTATCAATAAAACAAGGTAGTAATGGCATCCAGATCACTCTAGTCAGTAGTAACTTCAAGACATAATAAATCAAAACTTGATCAATCACATTATCATATCAAGTTGAAATATAAGCCAATACATTCTTTGCATGCAATAAATTGCCTATCAAGTGTCACTAGGCTCATGCCCTCGTCATTTTATAAAAGCCTAGACATTAAGGAAGTCATACCTCGATCTAATATAATTCCAAGCCTTCGATATTTACACAACAGAAAATACCATATCACTTAACTCCAAATGGAGTCTGTGAAATCAGATATGGATCTAAGCTTCAAATCCTAGAATGCTTAAAAAAAAAAAAAAATCAAGACACAAAGCTCAGAGTCAGAATATAATGCATACTCTCTATATCGAAAACCAAAAACTTGGTAAGATGTCCCAATATCCGGAGATAGCATTCTAACACTCCGAGGCGGTCATCTGGATCCGACAACGCTCTAGAATCTGATCACTCAAGGTTACTATGAACCTGGCTCTGATACCATGTTGATTTTAGTGATCAAATAGATTAATCATAAAATTAAACAAAATAATGAACACAAGAACACCAGAACACGAGGAGTTACCCTAGGAAAATGTCCCTCTCAGAGGAAAAACCCAGCATTAATTAGATCAACTATTTTATTGCCTTATCAAGATTACAATGACTAATTACAATAGAAGATTGCTTACTGTCCCAAATGTTGTAGATCATAGATTTGTTGAAAATCTCCGATCAATGAAGCAAATATGATCTATAATCGCCCTAGTTACCGATGCGGGCGGATGCGGGGTAACTCATAAAAAAATTAAAATTAAAATATGCTACCGATTATGGTTCGCCATCAATATCCTTCCATCCATTATTTGTTAAGTGGGTATTGCTGATGATTGTGTCCACGTAATATTATATTTAAATTTTAATTATTACATTCATTTATTAATATTATTTCATTCATTTATTAATATTATTTCATTCAATGAATAATAATAATCGATATGGAATAAGGTAATAATCGATATTCCTCGCTACTCATATATACTATTATTTAATTATTTATATTTAATTATTTGATATATATGTTATTATTTAATTATTTTATGTAATAATATATATTATATATTTATATTTAATTATTTTATATATATTATAATATACATTTTATTAATGTTACAATACATTTCAAATGTATGAGAACTCATTAAATATAATATTTACAATATATATATATATATATATATATATATATATATATGCATCCGCATCCCTCCAAAAAAAAAATTCACGCATCTGCACACCTACATCTCGCATCCGCATCGGCATCCGCACCCGAATCGGTAACTAAGATAATCGCCTATCACGATGAATCACCATAGTCAATCAATATCGCCAATCTAGATGTATCATCAATGCATAAAGTAGATGTAGGTCTCAGAATGACGAGTTCACAACAAATATGATTAGTATCCAATGATAGTTGCCCACATCTAATCACTGTCCTAGATCAAAATATAGGTTGATGCCTGAAAGTCATCCAAGGTCTGATCCATATCGTAGTCTGATTACAAGTTGTATATTCATATTGTTGTTGAAGTCTGATGGCGTGGCAGGAAGAATATGATCGCATTCCTGGGTATAGATTGTTGTCTTGTGTAACCAAATCAATGTCTTATAGATAATGTTCGCTATCTTATTAATGTCAATGATATGTATTTTCAGATCGCTATATATAAATGCAGATTGTTGTTGGGTCACAGTCCAAATCTGATTGTAAATGCTTGCTGCCTTTAGTATGTAATTTGTTGCCAAAGTGTACGAGTCTAGATTAGATCTCTTGTCTTGTATTCACAGATCGCAGTCCAGGAGAAGTAATCCGCTGCCAGTATGTTGTCGCAACCTTGTATGCTTGAAGTATATTGGATCAGATCACTGCATTTGCTTGATCTATAGTAGACCAGATCGATGCCTTATATATAATATTAGCTGCCTTGAATATAGTATATAGATCGCACGTATTTCACATGTATTTAATTTCGCAGGTATATGAGAGCTTTACAAATCCAATTTGCAAAGGTTGGCCCTTAGAATTTGGTGCCGAGAAATAAATTCGAATTTGGGCCCATGATCATTTCCATTGAAATTTGTATTTAAAAAATACATTTTGGACCCAGCCCATTGTAACTATAAGAGCAATTATCAAATTAACTTTTATCTCCAATAAAAATTAATTAAGCTATAAAAACAATATGATCTATTTAATTTTAATTCCCAATCAAAATTAAATATGCTAGAGTCCAATCTAGTAATTAAATAATATTATTTTAATTTTAATTATCCCATTAAAATTAGTTAATTAATTTACTCACCTATTAAATTAATTGTGCTAGAATCTGATCTAGCTATAACTTTAACACAAGGAAGCAAAAGAAATCAGATGCACATTGAATAAATATAGCAAGGCCTCAGGTCAAACCATCAATTGGCCCAAGTCAGAAGTCTTTTTTCTTAATGTTCAGGTGGGGTTGCAAAGGGACATTGCTCGTATACTGGGAATAAAAGTGGTTGACATTCCTGGGAGATTTTTGGCAATGCCACTCTTTGGAGGAATTAATAAGAAAGGGTATTGGGAAAAAATGTTGGAAAATTGTAAGCAGAAAATGGGATTGTGGAAAGGTAAGTGGTTAACCTCAGCTGGAAGGCTATTAATGGTTAAGTTTATTTTATCAGCAATACCAATTTACGCTATGTCTTGTATGAAACTTCCACTGACAGTGGAGGATTCTCTCAATTAAATAATGAGAAATTTCTTTTGGAGTGGGACACAAGAAGACCATTAACTACCATTAATGTCATGGGTAAAGTCTGTAATCCTCAAAAATCTGGAGGGGTTGGAATTAGGCAGATTGGGTTAATGAACAATGATATGGGAGCAAAGTTGGCCTGGATAGTTTTTAAGATTGAAGGTAAGTGGGCAATGGTTTTGAAAAGGAAATATCTTACTTCAGCAAACCCTATTAGCATTTTCAGAGTTAGTAACCCTCCAAGAGGATCAGCTATCTGCAATTTTATTTGTGACAGCAAGGATATCATCACTAAGCATTTGACATGGGATGCCCATAATGGGAAGGAAGTTGGCTTCTAGGAGGGCTCATGGGATGGCTACCCAAAACTAGGTAGCAATCTGCAACTTCAATAGCAACATGCAACTTCAAGACATCAAAAGGGAAACTATAAGGTTATCGGGTGATAAGATCTACGACTATAGTACTGTAACTAACCACAACGGGGTAAGCAGGTGGAGCTGGAAAGCATTTGACACATTGAATGTTCCCCAAGAACAAGAGAGCTTATTATTAGAAATACTAAAGAATAGAACCTTCCCCGTCTCGGATGTTGAGGATTCCCACAGATGGTATGCCTCGGTGGATGGAGAGTATAATGTAAAGATAGGGTACAGGATTAAAGAGAATGTAGAAATCAAAAAGGACTGGCCTATAGATTTACTGTGGGGGCAGGACATTTACCAAAAGCGGGGGTATTTCATGGCTTGCTATTCAAAACAGAATACTCACACAAGATAGATTGATAAGAATGGGCTTCAAGGGACCTAATAGATGTATCTTATGTAAACAAGAGATGGAATCGACTGATCATTTACTATGGAAATGCCCATATGCGCAGTTTTATTGGAGATTCTTCATAGGGAAATTGAATTTTCAATCAGTTTTTCCCTCGAATCTGCAAGAATGGTTTATTTCCTGGCAAAGAAAGATACATAATGGTTTGTTTAGCAGTGTGGCAGGTTTTCAATGGTTTGCTGGGAGATATGGAAAGAGAGGAATCGGAGAACTTTCCAAGAGAAGGCAATGCCAAGATCGATACCGATGACAAAAATTGAGTCCATTGTGGAACTGGTTAATGAAGCTGCAAAAAGAAAAATGAGGGTAAAAAATTCTTTTACAAATATGGATAATGATCTGTTAAAGAGATTTAAAGGATTGACCATTCCTAAAGATTGTGAACCAAGGCAGAAAAAAACTACAGAATTGGAAAGACAAAATACTATAAAATGGATGACTCCGGAGGAGGGGTGGAATAAAATCAATTTTGATGGGACATCTAGTGGCAATTTGGGAGCAGTTGGAGTGGGATGTATAGCTCGAGATTTGAGAAGGGGAAGTTTTGGGAAGATTGGCAATGTACATTGGTGTAATTCTAACAATGTGGCAGAGTTTCAGGCAGCATTGGCAGGGCTTGAATTGGGCTTCTTTGTTGACAATAAATGCTATCAGAAATAATGGTACTCCTAGCTGGATTTTGAATAAATGGATGTAGCCCATGAGCAAATTACTTAATGGCTTCTTGGAATACAAAGTCAGTTACATTTATAGAGAGGGGAATGGAGAGGCGGATGAACTTTCAAAACTGCCAGCAGGCAAAACCGAAGTACTGGAGTTTTGGCCTGGAAATGGAAGGAATTTGTAGGAGTAGCTTGAGAATGAGGGGAAGGCCATGGTTTTTATTCCAAGGGGAGTGGAGATGTAAAGACTAGGGGGAGCAGGGGGGATAGCTGGTTACCGAGGTATCGAGCGGAGGAAGTTCAAAGTTGCAACCAAGTCAGACCAGTCGCTGGCCAAACTAGTGGCGCACACCCAATGTGAGTGATAGTGGAGAGATCATGGAGGTGGATTGGAGGAATTAATATGATAGTTTGTATTTGTTTTAATTAAAAAGGAAAAGGATTGTCAATGTGGAAAAGGAGCTTTGTAGTCTTTTTAGATTAAGAGTATGTAATAGGATAATGAAAGTAGAAAGAATGCAGGTGGGATAGGCTGTGGAAATAGGGATGAATAGTAGTAGTAGAAAGGCTGGTGGCCAATTTAAAGAACTTGTGGGGTATTCAATCTTTTTCAAAGTATGTAAGAATAAATTTCATATAATAAAAGGAGCTGGCCTTCCCAGCAATGTAAAGATTAAAAAAAAATGATTTATACATATACCAACTTAAAATCTGTAATGATACATCCATGATATATATACACCCAGCAACAATTTGTTCCTTTGTATCTCCTTGATTAGTATAGATGATTGACAAACTGATTTCATGTGTCCCTCTGAATTATAAGATTTAATGTTTACATGATTAACATCAGTTTTATTTATTTAAAATCATTCATTACTCTAGCGGTTAGAAGATAATAGGAAGACGCATCTTTAATGAATAGTTGACCATGATGTGCAGACTTGGCAGTCAGACCACTCATCGCTGAACACAACCTAATTTCCCTACTCTCTAGAGGGGTACTGAGAGCATTGACGGTGCCCTTCTTTACACCGTGGCTTTTGATATACACTTGGTTTATTCATAAGTTGTAATAATTTTGAGTATCTTAAAAATGCCGTGGCGTATGTGGTGGGCAAAAAGGGACACATCTCCAATCTTTTTAATCATAATTTTCAGTCTATAAACTGTGAGATTTTTCATTAAAATAATATAAATAATTTTACATCTCCTATCAGTTTGAGTCATAATTTTCATTATAAATAAATTAATAATGTAAATTATCTCCCATCTCCCAGTCTACAATGTTAAATTTCTTTATTTCTGATTTAAACTGTGATATTTTTCATCAAAATAATGTAAATAATCTCCCATCTCCCATCGGTTTGACGTCTATAATGTTAGTTTCTTATAATCTCCCATCTCTCATTAGTTTTTAGTCTACAATGCTGAGTACATTTCTGATTTAAACTATGGATTTTTTCATTTTATAATAGATATATGTGGGTGGGATTATTCCATACATAATTTTAATTATGTTAGATCATGAATTATAGAAGTAATTAGAAGATCATTATGATACCATAATGATATTTTGAAGATGTATCAGCGTCACCTTACCTTTGAGAATTATTCTATTTCTAGATATATTTTCTTTTAAGGGATGAATATTACAGAGCTCTGTCGCCAGTAGTAGTTTCTGTTGGATATTTTATTTGGTTATTTGCAACAGACATTTTTTCACTTGAACATGCCCAATTTTTATAGGGAAAAAAATCATTACAAACAAACTAGCTGCGGTTTTACTGGCTTGCCAGACATTTGCAAGAAACATTGAACCTATTTCAAGACAGAAGAAGAGGAATTGATGGGCATTTCCCACAATTTTCTGCCAAAATATCTGCAATTATAAACTGCCATAAATACCCTTCCATTATGCTTTAATGGATGTGTAAACATTGTTAAAAGGCTCCCTTTGTAGCACAGACAGGGAGAAGAAGGGCAAACACTGTTAAATTGATGTGAAGGGTGTAATTTCCCGAGTGTTCTAAGTAATACCAATATTGCCAATTTTTACTTTCTTTGGCATAAATGTTTGGTTGTTGCAGAGTTGCCAAGTCTCGAAGGTTCAACATTCTGTTCATTTTTTAGATGTTCCTATTTATGGGTTCGAGTTTAATAGAACCTTAATGAAAACATCAAACAGCAAAATTCCCAAAAATTGGAGGGCATTTTGGAGAAAAGACATTACGTGAGCAATTACTCTAGCTTAAGCTTACTCTCAAGAATAAGAAGACTTAATAGAAACCAGGAAATAGCAAAAATCACCATTAAAACTGGTTTGTCTTACAAGCTGGGCTATAGGACATAATGCCTTAAGTACAAGATAAAAGAGATCATTGGGAGAAATCTTAGATTGAATCTCATTACATTATTTTATCACCTCGTGTTAAGTAGAGCGGCCTAAGCTGGAATTATGAAAATGACTAAGCCAATCCTTTTAGATAGAAGTAAGCCATTATGCAAAGTATTATTCTTTCATCCCACTGTCTATTAAGGCGGCCTTTCACATGGTGTGAAAAAGGCAAACAGACAGCTTTCTGCTATTTGGCCAGATAGTGAAATGGCAGACAAGAGAAATTAACAGTGCTTCCAAGACGATTTTGATTTTAGGGAAGGACGGGCTGAAACAAATTCCAAGTCTTTGCTTCTATGCCAAGTTTATCTTCGAAACCAGCTCTAAAAAAATTAATACCGTATTTTAACTACCTACAAAATCCTTTTTCAGGGTTATCTAAAGTACAATCACACATCAGAAGTCTCCAAAATCAAAAATTAATAGAACTTCGATGAATTCTTATGTACTAAAAGAGGCTCCACCTGAACAATTTCATAGAATAGAAGAGCACTAAGCCCAGAATCAATTGCCGGAAAACTTAAAATAACAAAACATCAGTTACAGAAACTCAGATTCCTTCTCAAAAGAAAAATAACCACAAAATCCTTTCTCGGAGATATCTTACGCAGAAACACAAAAGAAAATTGCACACTAATCGAAAGAAAGATTTAGGTATTCCTACCTCACATGGAGAACCTGGTGAAGTGTGGACTCCTCCTAGATGTTATAATAGGCAACGTACGGCCGTCCTGCAAATCAATGCCTTCTAATAGCGGTTGTACCTTTTCAAAGAAGGAGTGATTTGAACTCCAGAACGCTTCTTCATCCTTACCGTTCAGGCAAACATTTTTTTCAGACAAGCCATCTTGTGAAACAGCCTTTCCTGTTCCATTCTCTTCACTTCAATTTTCATTTCCTTTGACTCTACAGCAGCTTCTTCATAGTCTTGCAGCTCTGCTGAGAATTTCCATTTTTTTGCGATTCTCAGCCGCTCTTTGATCATCATCAAAACCCTCTCCCATGAAACAAGAATACTAAGAAAAGAAAAAAACCCGGCAACTTGGAAAAAAGAAGGCTGCTTCATTTAAAAACAGAAGTTGCAGTGAAAAGGAAGACTTGCGAGACAATGAAGAAGATGTTCCAGAGTCCAGAGTAAAATACACCTGATTCTTCCGAGGAAACGAAAAACACAAGTAAAGATTACAGGAAAAGTTCAAAGCTGCTTCAGTGGATGACAAGATGTTAAAAAAAATGTTTGCCTGGGACGCAGAGGACGAGGAAGCGTTTCTGATGTTATTGCAACATTTTGCATACAGAGCAATGGCCTGGCATGTCAATTTCTTTAAGAATATCTGCATACATTATTTCTCCCTTTCTACAACACAAAACCTGCAAATCAAAGGCTTGCAGAGATGTAATCCGAAAACTTGAAGTGTCCTACTTTGAAATCTATTCAGCGACCTTTAGAAAACCCTTAACGCAGAATGTACAAAGAGAAAACCCTAATTAAGAATGTTTAAATAAAAAGTCTTAGAAAACCCTAACCTAGAAGAATCCTTTGGCAATTAAACAAGTATTATACTTGTCAATCATGGCATCTACAACTAGCACTTGCACCTAATAGGAGGTTCAAGGGATAGTCTATAGGATATTAAAAATTTTGAATATATAATTATTATTAGATATTAAAAAATTCAAATGTATTTTTTTAATGTGAGACATCTTTTAGAGTTATTAGATGTTATTATAGTAATATTAATATGTTATAGTAGACAAAGCTAAACTATGTCAATAGGTTATAGTCTCGGAGTAGGAAAAAGTTTACATTTATAAGTATACACTAGAAATTGCACCATGGTGTGCAATGAGTACACTAAAGAAATTAATAATAAATAATGAATAATGAACTTATTAATTTAATATATAATTTAAATATTTTAAATATGTGTAGTATGTATAATAATCTTAAATACAAGATAAATTATGCCAAAAAAATCATGTTGAAAGTAAAGAATTTTTTAAAATGACATATTTTGGAAGTTTTTATTATAATATGTTTAAAAATATTAAAACTTACACAACAAATATAATATTCATATTTATATATATAATTTATATTAATTATAATAATTATATAAACACTAATTATTTATAAATATATTATATATAGCTTCATATATTTTCAATTTTATAGGAATGGTTTATAAACTAATATGAGGATGAGGTGTTGATTTAGATGTACAATGCAAAATTTAATTGTACACACATTTTGAAAGCATAGTAAATTGATAATATTTTTTATTTTATAGGAAATGTGGATGTATGAAGATGTACAAATCCCTAACTATAATATGTTCACATTTGAGTTATCAAAAAATATTTAAATAGAAGAATTTTTTTTTAATAAAAAATACTTTATATTGAGTTTTATGATTTTGATATTGATAAAGGAAAATAACTTACAATCAATTTAGACTATACTCTTATTAAATATATTTAATAATTACTTTATAAAAAATATAATATAAATTTTAAAATACTAAAATAAATTTCAACATGTAGTATAAAATTTGTATAAACTAAAAACATAATCAAATAAAACAAAACACTTTCCATGACTAATATAATTCTAAATTTTATCTTTCATTCCTTTGGTACACATATTTCTTGATAAGTAGGAGATAATGAGTTTGACTCAAAATCTACACACTTGAATCAAAATCTACATTGTTGAATCAAATTCATCTGTCAAAGAGATCGACTCAAAATCTACACAATTGAATCCTAATAGCAATATGATAGTTTGACTTGTTGTGGAAATTATCTCCTACTTATCAATTGATGAGCTTAAGGGATTTTCTAATGAATGGTTCAGTAGACACCAAACTTATGGAAGGTTGAGCATCACTTAGATGCAATGAGTCCTAAGTGTTCCATTCATTCTCATGAAAGATGGGATCTTGTGAACCATCACTCATGAATCATGGGTCAATGAGTTTGACTCAAAATCTACACAATTAATCGTGGATAGCAATATGACAATAGTTACTCTTGTCTTAAACCTTTATATGTCATCCTGCTAGTTTGACCCATTGTTCCCTACACAATTAATTCAATTCTGAGTGGCACAACACAATTGATTGATAGTTGCAACAAATATATTATTATTATTATTACCTTGACAACATGTATGTGAATGTAATCAATTGCTTCTTGATTGTGGAAACTTAACATTTGTAACATGTATGTAGACATTTAGAACTGCAATAGAGATCTTTTAAATCATCTTACATCCTTTTTTTTATAAATTGTGTGTAGTCATATTCTTATTATAGTTGTGATACATTAAGTAAAGAAATTATTAAAAAATAATATAATTTAAAGATGTTAATTGATGACACTCTACTAATTAATATTTTCATGTTGGTTACATTATGTTAACCAGGAATAGAAACAAAGATGCTCAGGAAGCTCTACACTGCCAATAAGCGCATTATTTTATATTTCAATATTCCTTTAGGGCCCGTTTGGTTGCACCCCATAATCGGGTTATGCTGCCCATAACTCGGTTATGGGGTGCAATTCCTTGTTTGGATGCCCTTTTTGAAAATGCGAACATGGACTTAGAAAACCTCATTTGTCCAAAAACGTGGATATCTGAATTCCACCTCAGGAGGTGGAATGAGTTTCATTTTCATGGATTCCATCAAAATTAAACCCATTTAGATTTTCTCGTCGAGTCCGCCCCACAATGCAACGACTTTCACCGCAGTGAAACGTAAAAATGCTAACAGGATTCGAACTGGATCGATTTAGGTAAACATAATACGGTTTTAAAAGTTTATGCCAAATAGGGATTTTATGCATAACCAGGGTTTGAACGACTAGGGTTATGCAGAACTAGGATTTGGTGCATAACTAGGGTTTTTCCAATTCCCCAACCAAACGGGCCCTTAAGTTCTTAAGGATAGTCATTTAATGATACATCAATTGAAAATCAAATACTATTAATCTACAACAATAGAGAAACTCGTCCTTTTAGTATATCCTCATTCCAAATCTTTGTCGAGAGCTTCAGAAAAACAATTCTAACGATTAGAATGCAACAAGATCAAGGAGAAGCTCATCCACTAAAACTCAAAAAATTGATATTTCAAATTTCATCCATATTTCTCCAGTTTCCACTATAAACCTCTTCAATTCTTATTTTGCCCTCTTCAACTCCATCTCCACAAGCTTCTTTATATGACCAATTATTGTTGTATCAACTTCTTCCCATGGGCATGTAGTTGTACACATTTTCCTTTGAAAAATAACAAGATTCATTTGAGAAAGTTGCACATATTTGACAGTGAGGAGGATGATTGTGTTATTTTCGAAGATGGTTTTGGCATGGAGAATGATAGGGCGGATACATATGAGGTCAATTTATGTACAAGCTTGAGAACAAAGGGGAATGGGATGGTCATGATTGTGTTATTTTAGAAGATGGTTTTGGCAGGGAGAATGATAGGCAAATACATATGAGGTCAATTCATGTACAAGCTTGAGAACAAAGGGAAATGGAATGGTCATGATTGTGTTATTTTAGAAGATGGTTTTGGTAGGGAGAATGATAGGTAGATACATATGAGGTCAATTCATGTACAAGCTTGTGAACAAAGGGGAATGGGATGGTCATGATTGTGTTATTTTAGAACATGGTTTTGGCAGGGAGAATTATAGGGCAGATACATATGAGATCAATTCATACACAAGCTTGAGAACAAAGGGGGATGGGATGGTCTTAATTGATCTGTCCCTATTTCTTGATCAAATTAAGCCCCAAAAAATTGTGTGAGGAGGGGAGCAGGGGAAAACCCACAAAGCTAATAACTTAACAAGAAAAATAAAGAGATATAAAAAGGAGAAGATGATGGTTGTGCCAAATGCATATTTTTATGATTTTGATTCTAGAGGCAAAGTAGAACAGTCATTTGTGGCAGACCAAATTTGGGTTGCATATGATTATGATGCAATGCCTAGGTTTTATGCTTGGATATGGAAGATTAGTTTCTTTCATTCATTTAAGGTACAGACAACTACAACTTGGTTTGACTCATTACTCAAGGATGAGCCTGCTTCTATTAAATGGCACAAGACAGGGTTTTATAAGGGGTGTCGAGATTTCAAGTTTGAAAATGCTTTTCCTATAAACAACATCAATGTTTTCTCTCACATTATGAGGTGGGAGAGATGCAAAGGGAGGGTTTAAACCAAAATAAAAATCTTTACACTGATTTCCCATGCCACATCCTCATCTTTACCCTCCGCAGCGTAGTGGAGTGATGTCTTTCCTTCATCGTCTCCATCAAAAGGATCGGCTCCTCCCTCATCCACAAGCTTCTGAACCAGATCCACATAGCCCATCGCAAACTCTCGCGTAGATACACTGAGAGGGGTTGCAAGTTCGCAAAATGGGATCCTGGTTTGATGGACAATGACAGCATCCACGCAATCATTTTTGCACTGACACCGTGATAAACAACAAAAGAAAATACTGTCCCTGCGTCATCGTTCCTGGCATCCAGCAAGCTAGCATCTCTTTCAATATTGTCCTCTTTTTCTACTGAAAGTAGAAGATGAATAACCTCATCATCGGAGAACATCAATGAATAGTAAATCGGAGTCCGATCCACTTCATCTCTGGCTATCAAGCTTGCGTTGTGCTAGATGAGCAGTGCACACATTATGTGGTCGCCATTCCAAGCAACATAATGTAGAGGAGTCCACTTCTCCGAGTCAAACATCGATTCCCCCCGGCTTACAATTACATATTCTACATCATTTCTTGGAGAGGGGTGTACGCCACTCTCTAGGAGCAGTTTTACCACATTTACATGGCACGGCTTAAACATCACACACTAAGCTTTGACTTAGTGTGTGGTGTTTGACATGGGTCCCACGGCGGGGTTAACTGGCACAGCCGAACCAGGTGTCTGGGCCCACTTTTAACCTTCGACCTTGACATTTCCCGTTCACAGGTTTCCACCGTTTTTTTCCGCCTAACGTCCGTTCCTTCGCATTCATCCGCTTCAAAAGATAAGACGCCGTTAGAATTTGAATTTTCTTAGTTCCCGCTCAGAAGTTGGAAAGTGTTTGATAACATAATAATAAGTGGGCACTCTGATTCAACTCAGCGATCACTGCTTCTGTGGTATGCCTATTTTCAGGGCATATCGTCTTTATGCGAATGTTTATTATGCAAAAGATAGAAGACATAGGCATGCTCACGATACAGTTGATAAAATGGGAGTTTCCAAGCAGGTTATAGGCATCCATCAGAGCAACAGTATCAGAATAAGAAATGAATGCAAGCATAGACAGGGCGCATGAACTGTTTGAGCGGATGCCTCAAAGAAATGTGATAGCATAGAACACTATGATTGCAGGATATCCACAAAATGCAGCAGTCTGTTCCGTTCACCCATGAACACAGAGAGGAGGCATTCGAGCCCGCTTTAAAGCGAAGCAGAGCTTGGGATTCATGGGAAGGACATCTGTTGGAGAGAGAAGAGGGGAAGAAGAAGAAAAGAAGAAAGACTGAAACGGTGAACATGGCCATTCAGTTTGTTCTGTGTTATTGTTTTGGTGGGAAATGTTCTTCTTAAACTGTGTTCGCGTCAACAAGTCAATGATTTAGATTAATTTGTTTTAGGCATTTAAATA
>MU224337.1:0-19877 GCA_018584345.1 Thuja plicata
CAAAAATTCTCCTTGAAATTAGAGCAATATGATTGTGACTTGAGATAAAGTGTGGAAGAAATTTTAGGTTGAAGGAGATACACAATTGGTGGTTAAATCCATGAAGGGAGGGATAATCTCAAATTGGTGATAGTATGGGTGATGATTGAGGTAGGTAGAATTTTTCTCTATGGATTTGAATAATTTCCCTTACAAATGTAAATTAGCATTAGGGTTCACCCTCCTGATAAGGGTGATGAGCAAATAAGATCAAAGAGAGGGTTGTTCAACTAGTGAATTACACTATTAATCCTTCTTGCCTCTTTTTCTACCAACTGATCTTCTGAGTGACATGACGAGGGACATGATATTTGTACTCATGTTGTGGGATTGTCCCTATGGAGTAGTTGGAGCCATCTTAGCAAGCAATGGTCGAGATTCATGGGGTGCATGTGATGGAACCTACATTATAGGCGCCTTTCCTATTTCTATAATGGAGATAGGTGGAGGAACATGGGGTTTGACTTATATATTAAATGGATTCTATTTTATGGCTTACTACAATGAGGGTGTATTTTATCTATCTTCTGTATAGGTACGTTGAGGAATAAAATTCACAACTGAAGGTTGTGAGTAATTATTATGTTTGGGAGGCTGACCAAAATATGAATGCATTTTCTAATCTATCATGGGGGTAGGCATAGGGATAGGAGTGGGATGTTATAGCTGGGTGACCAAAGGGGAAGTAATGATATGGGAAGAAGAAGGTGTTGAAAAAGAGGACCCAGATGACAACTTTGATTTTTATATGGTTTGATTAAAAGGTCATCGTAGAGTGGTAAGGGTCCTAAAGGCGAGGAAAAAAATTGATATAAATAAAATCCTTCAGAAAATATTATTGGTTTTTATCTATTATGTTGGACGATATGCATTCCATTGTTATGTGGTAACTCAAGGCATTTATGAATGAATGATGTGATTACTTTCATGCAATTAGCCATAGAATGCCCAATTCCACATGTAACTAATTTGACGTAGGATGATAGAGAAGAGGGTATACATGTACTTTGGTTCAAATTMAATTGACAAAGYGAKAAAATTTTAAAGGAATAAGTAATTCATYGTGATCTTCCTTACAAAAACTTTTGAATCATCTTACTTCTCTTGATAGAATTGCTTGATGTGAGGCTTTACTCTACAATAATATAAAACTTATTGGTAGGATTAACAAGAATCCCATTGATGGGATTATTGTTAAATTGGATAGGAATATATGACCTTTTGTCTGGTGTATGTGTATAATTATTTACCTTCTCACTTTGAACCTATTTGGAATGGATGAGATCAGTAAATATGACCTTTTGTTGTATGTATGTTGATAATTAGTTCCTCAAAAATGTTTATCGAATTGCAAGGAAATGAGGAAAACCAATTTAGTGTGGTGTCTTTTAGTGACCATGGGAAAAGCTTTACCATCAAACCACTCTAAAAGAGAAAATCTCCATAGAAAGTAGGTGAAAGTACAGACATGTATTTTAGGATCTCCTTTGTAGTAATAGAGGGATACATTTGTAGTATGGAGGAACAAGAGGTTGAGTGATAGGTATGGAAGTGATTCTTTGTTGTAGTTGGCCAATATTTTATATAAGTTAGTTTGTGATGAGATATATAGCATGGATGAAGGCGGTAGAAGTATGTGCATTAGATTATGCAAAAATAGTAGACTCAAGGGATTGTGATGTGCCAAAATTTCTTTTTTAGAGGATAAAAG
Organism: Thuja plicata; assembly: GCA_018584345.1. Taxonomy (NCBI): domain Eukaryota; kingdom Viridiplantae; phylum Streptophyta; class Pinopsida; order Cupressales; family Cupressaceae; genus Thuja; species Thuja plicata. Next base: position 1,751 of record MU224337.1, read on the forward strand.
TCAATACACTAGAAGGAGGTGGACATCTTTATATGGATGAACATATATATTTTTCCAAGAGTACTAATCATTTATAGGATTTTCATTTATAATAATTGATTAAATTAAAAAAATATGTTGGCACTCTTTAATAAATGAGGTTATGTTGGCACTCTTTTATAAAGCGAAGACACTTATATTCGAGTTTTTGTCCTTGTGAGAAAATGAGGTTATGTCAAGAAATGCACAAGTCAAAATAATGTACATTATAAAATACTCAAGGATACAAATTAGCACGCCTTACTCTAGACATCTATCCAAAGTTGAAGCATTTAGATATCCAAAGTTTATAAGTTGGCAAGTAATGATAAGATATTAAGGCCTAGATAAGTTTCTAAATTGCACATTGATACCTTGATATATGATATAATTACTCTACTTTAGTAACTTAGACATAGATTTAGGTTCAAACCTAAAAGTATTAGAAGGGTGGATTTAATGATCTTGTGTCTTTTGTTAAGGAAACATTGTATAGATTTTTGACAATTTTTACATATGAGGTTGAAGAGTGTTTTCTTTGGGATGAACTTTTAGAAGCAATAATTATATGTTATCTTCAATACTAGAATTTTAAGAGAGTCATTTCTTTCATTTTCTATGGAAAGTTTAGAGAAATGTGAGGTACTTAGTTGACCATTTTAGTAGAATGGAAAAAATAAATGGAATAGAGATATGAGGACTTGTACATAATTCAAATTTGGTACAAAAATCTACTTAGTTTTAACACATCAATAAAAATTGAATAATAAAAATTCTTTGACCATTCGCTAAAATATGGTTCACTTACTAGGTTATAGAAAACCTTGACTTTGAATTTTTTATATGTTATTATGTTTTAGAGTAATTTAAAATTATATATTAATGCAAAGTAATGATTTTAGGTTTAATGGAGGGTGAAAGAATTTTCAATGAGTTGACATTTTGTAATGTCATATTTAAAAATGAAGTTAAAATTTTAAGCATAATTTTTAGATTTTATATGATTATATGTTGGATTAGAACTCTATTGCCAAGAAAATAATCTATGAAAACACCTTCATGGAAAGATATTTCACCAAAAAAATTGATGAAAACTATATTGAGATGCAAAAAATAATGCACAAACCTTGCTTATAAAGGCAAGGATGGTGAGTTGGTAATTAACTGACAATAAAATTGCAAAACTAAATATTAATAAATAAATATTCTAAGTAAACTTAAGAATGAGTAAATGAAAATCTCATTTACTCTAACACCCCCCTTAAGTGTAACTTAGGGAGAAGATTATTATAAAATAATGAGGAGTCAATCACACCCCGAAGGAATACATACATCATATATATAATCAAATATGCCCCCATAGGAAGGAAGAAATGAGAGAACATAACCCCCCACAATGAAGAAGCTCAATATCGAAGAAGGATGCTTGGAAACAAAAGATGATCCAATGCCTACAAGAAACACATCTCCCCTTAGGAAGAAATAAGTCTATTAAATGATGAAGAAACCTCTAAAAACTAGGTAGAAGTCTCCAAGTTTAAATAAGTCACTACATATCTATGAACAAAATCAACCAATGAATATAAAAAAGAAAGTGAATGAAGAAACTCATCAATATCAGACTTCGAAGATGTTTCAACAATAGTTCTGTCAACAAAGAGGAGAGAAAGCCCCTGAAATATGTCTCCCAAACTTGCAAGATGAGACTCCATAAACAAGCCTGAAATACCTGCCAAATACTCATCCCACATAATAAGATCTGGAACACTATGATCAACCTACTAAATATAAGAAATTTCCAACTCTAAAGAACTAGATGGTGGAGGAGGAAGATCGTCAATATTCTCAATAACACCAAATTTCAAATGACTAAACTTATCCCCATAAACTTGATTACCTTGGTGGAAGGGTGTGCACATCATCTAAAGGAGCACCATTATTAGATTCATTATCAACCACAACTGTAGTAATGATCTTTTTAGTCTCCACATCTCTTATGAAGACATGGTCGAGAGTGTACTCAATTATCTTACCTTGGGTACCATCCATAATTTGATAAATTGAAAGGAGGTTAGTGGTCAAGGAGGGTACACAAAGAACATCATTGAATAATCCATCAATATCAAAAATAGATCTATCACAAAAGACGAGAGAAAACCCATGAAATATGTCTCCCAAAATTGCAAGATGAGACTCCACAAAAAAGATTAAAATACCTACCAAATACACATCCCACATAACAAGATCTAGAACAGTATGATCAACTTGTTGAATAGAAGAAATCTCCAACTCTAAAGAAGTAGATGGTGGAGGAGGAAGATCATCAATATTCTCAATAACACCAAAGTTCAAATGACTAAAATTATCCTCACAAAATTGATTTACCCTTGGTGGAAGGTTGTGCACATCATCCAAAGGAGCACCATTATCAGGAAGAAAGTGACAAAAAGAATATAGTCTAGACGCATGATCAACCATACATGTAAAAATGATCTTTTTAGTATCCACATATATTGTGAAGACATGATCAAGATTGGGTACCATCAATATTTGATAAATTGAAAGGAGATTAATGGTCGAGGAGGGTACAAAAATAACATCATTGAATGATCCCTCACCCATATCAATAGATCCATCCACAAATTTTCATGTATGTATTGTTACCCATTAAAATGTTATATGAACTACAAGGCTCAAAAGTATTGTAGTGTTTTCTTGACAACCAATCTGGATATGTCATCTATCTTCTTTAAGCTTCTCCCCCATCGCTCTGGTTTCGCCTGCCCTACAAAAGCCATTGGTCGTTCTTCATATTTATGAAATAGGGTGATAGTTGTCTCCATTGTGATTAAAACTAGTTAGGGAAGGAGAGAAGAGGATTTCTATGAAAAGGTGTCGTAATTGATCACAGACCAGAACAAAGGATACTATAGTAACTAAGACTAGTGAATCCAAAATGTATCTGGAAAGTGCAAGATGGTTCTAGAGATTTCTCTAGCCTATTGATTTAATGATGGGCATAGAATGATGGGTAATGTTATGACATCAAGGATCATGACGTTAGGATGAAGATTCCAGATGTTGCATTAGGGAGGAAAATGTGGCTAAGTTTTGGAAAGGGTTTGAGGTGTCATAGTAAGGTTAATCTGTTAATGGTGTTATCAAAATTTGTTCAATAGTTTTATTATATTTTGTGTTATTATTAATATATATTTTTTCTTTAAGTTCTACCTAAATTAGTTTCCTTTTTATAAAAATATGCTTTATTTTCTTGAGGTATCTTTGTTTCTGTGTGATATGTGAAAATGTCCTTGATGGAATAGATCATTATTATAATGGAGTTAAAGGACTATATTTATTACTTTCATCTTTTAAGATCATATTATTTATAGTTTAAATAATGAAAATAAAGAGTGTCATGGATCTAATTATAAATACTTATCTTAAATTGGGGTTAACCAAAATTATATCCTCCCCTTCAACACCTCTATTAGCTATAGCATCTGCCTCTTTATTACCTTCTCAAAACATATGTTCAATTCTAGTTTCTTGGAACTTATCCACCAGATCAATTACTTCTTCAAGCTTTGAATTTAAGATCTAGTTTGGTGTGCTTCTTTTTCTTAGCGTATTTAGGATTATTTGGGAACCCCCTTCAATGATTAACTTCCATACATTTTCTATAATGCACAATTTCAAACCTTTATGTAGAGCATCTAGTTCTGCTAGGTTATTAGAATAAATTCCTAATGGCATTCCCCTTTTTACCAGCCAATCACCATATTCATTTTGGATTATGCATCCCATACCAACTTTCCCTAGATTATCTCATGATGCACCATCAAATTTTAATTTCATCTATCCACTTGGTGGTGGTACACATTTGCGCAAGGATCTGGTTAATTTATTGGATTTGGAGTGAAACATCCACGGGATGATTAGGGCACCCCAATTTTTCCTTATTTTAGCATCCCAATCTATAAATGAACCTTCTTCTTTATAATTATTCCTTAAGTAGTTGGGTATGTGAAAGATCATGAGGGGCCAAAAAGTGGCAATGTGAAAAAAATTCACTTTTCACTTGTCCAAAAGCGCATGAAAATGCTTGTTGACTTTTTAGTAGGCATGGATGTCAGTACACCTGGGCAAACCATTCACCAAGGCACAAGCCTAGTCGGGTACCCAAAACCTATGGCATAAATCAAAACCCGCGGGCCGTGTTTCTCATTTCTCTCATTGTTTAGGTTTGTAAAATGGCTCTATATATCCTATACTCAATTTTTCTGGGTACATGATATCCCCAACAACAAATTCCACTCCGCAGTATATACGGTAAGTAAATTCTTTGTATATTTTGATTATTTTATTTCATTTTGTTGCTAAATGTAGTTTTTTTGGTTGAAATAGGGTTTTGTATTTTTTTTTTTAATAATATATGAAATCAAATTGAAATTTATATTTAATTTTTATTTAATCAGGCACAACTGACAACAATGAAGAAAATAACCCTCCCGCACCAAATAACGATCCCCAAAACAATCCCTTGTTTCAAAACCCTCGATCTTTAGAAGATTTGATACAAGATAATTTGAACACTATACGAGGTTTCCAAAACACATATCATAATATACCTACATTAGGTCCCATGCTTGCCACCCTAAATACTATTGTTGAAAACATTGACACACTTACGCGGCAACATAATGTTGCTCTTCATTGGCATGATGATATGCATGCCTAATTTGATGATAGGCTTGACCATGATGGGGTTTCAGCCCTTAATATAACTAAATAAGATATATCCTCCCTTTTTTTGAATCCTAAAACCGAATTAAAAGTTGATACCATAAAGCCTAAATTATCAATAAAATCATGCACAAATGATGCAATGCGTACACAGTTTTTGGATCGCTGGTGGATGGTTTTTTATAAACCACCCCATACCAATTTTGAGCTCCCTTTCTATTCTATAAAAAAATTGTAGCCTGAGTTTGTGCTTGTTAAGAAAGTCAAATTTTGGAGCATGAGGCCCAACATGGGCGTAGGCGGAGGAGCTCCTCAGACTAGGCCATTTTCCCAGAGAAAAAATTCCACTACCTTTGTCCTCCCCACTGATTCCACACCCCCTCCTCCAGTGCAACATCCCGATATCATTGCAGAGGCTACCTCACATAGTATTAGGTCCATTCACATGCCAAGTGATTAGTTTATCATGCAGACCAGGTCATTGTTGCCTCCTGGTATGGATGATGTTGGCGTATCGACATCTAGCAGCAGTTCACATGTATGTGTGCCCCATACTTGTATTATGTGCAAGAATTTGTGCCTCAAACTGCTTACTGATGCTAATACATATCAGTATGTTATTGATGAGGAGGATACAGGAGACGCAACTACAGAGGCTACAACACCTCATGGAGCATGTGTGTCTCATGAGAGTGTTGAGGAGGGGTAAGCAGAGCCATGGACTCCTGTTGATACGGTAACAGTAAATATTATAAATAAATTTGTCACATGACTTAATTAATTTAAAAATAGTTTATTTATTTAGATTAGTTTTAATGACTGCATGCACTTATGTATATATATTGGGTCCATTTATGTTCAGTTGATACAGAGGAGGAGTTGAGATAGCTGGATGACTCCACACTTTCGACCATTTCATTTGGCCTTGACACCTATACGGTATATTATAAATTATTTACCCATTAGTTTTTTTTATATCATTTGGTGTACATGCTTAAATCTCTATCAATTAGAGCAATAAAATTCATACATTTACTAATATATTGTCATCTTATTGTACTCTTGAAGGTATCAGGTGATGTTAGTGGGGGGCATGAGGGGGTTCCTTCTTCATGTGTTGACAAAGGAAAGGTAATTAATTGTTTAAGATTAATTATGCATACATATGTAGGTCACTTGTGTGTAGTAATAAATATTTTACATTCACTTTATTGTATAAGGTGTGGCTCTTGATGATGTCCCGACACAGGTTCGAGAGCCTAGGCGAACAAGCATCTCGATTAGGAGTGATAGCCCGATTGTACGTAGATTTGTAAATATTTTAATTTGTATTTTGTAACTAGGGTTTTTATGATGAAGTGAATTTATGTATAATTGACTATCTTTTTGACTCTCATAGGTTACTTCCAGTGCGAGGGAGGTTCTACGAGAATCATTCACATCTTTGTTGACCTAGCCCACTATTCCAGAGGAGAGATCAGTGGACGTAAGTTTTAATTTTAGTTCAATCAATTTGTAATTTTATTATGCTATCATCCCATTTTGTAAATTTATTACTCTATGTTGCACCTTGGGCCCCTACACCACTCTACTAATCTCATTATTGCAAATATATATTTATAGGTTGGAGGTGGTATTGGTGGCATTGCCCCTTTGCTACCAAAGACTTATGTTAGGACACCTGATCATGGTAGGCGACCGAGAGGCCAGGTACAGATGTTTGTATTCATTTATAATTTATAATTAAATTAGTGTTTGAATTATGAATTATATATATGTACAAATCATATAAACTAAGTAATCTAACTTGGGATTGAACTCATTTTTGATGCAGGATCAATCAGAGCCAAATAGTTCTTCAAAGAGGCTACATTTTGATGACCCCCCTATGACATAGAATGTAGTTTTAGTGGTGGTCATTTAGAGATGCCACTTGGCACATTTTGAGATGGCATATATGCCACATTGTACACCTAGAAACATTGATTTTGTAGACATTTTGAAATGGCATGTGCCATATTTGTATATGGAGATACTTTTGATACTTTCTATATATATAACATTTTCATTTTTATGTTATATTTGTGTTATCTTTTATATACACATTTATTATTCATGTATATGGAATTGAATGGTGAAGTTATATCTTGACTATGATTATGATTGTTATATCTTGAAGTTATATTTTGAAGTCATATTTGATTATCATTATGATTTAAATTATATCTTGTTGAAGTTATATGTCAATTTGTTTGAATTTTCTATAATAGATGTAATAAATTACCAAGGTCACTCAAATTCTCCTTTGTTTTGTAACAATACCCAAATCCTTCCTTCAATAGTATATCAACTTCTAGACTGTTTTTGGTTCTTTCTCCAAAACGTTTACCAATGACTATTTTTGGTTATTTTCTCTAAATACTTCCAAAACTAATAAGTGTTTTAGATACTCTCTATCAAGTTATAAAACATATGTCAAACTCAACCCACATTGTTTTGTAACATCATGCTCAAAATTTGTTGTCCTCAGTCACATACCTTGGGGACACTTGGGTCAAGGGTGGTTGCGAGTGTTCCAGTGACTCCGTGGGTGGAATGGGTGTATCACTAGAATTTATCCAGCCAATCGTAGCCAATGCAATAGATTTTTTGATGCCAGGATGGATAGTTTGAAAGATACACTACGGAGCTACTTTCAACTGACCCTCACTGCAAGTTTTGGCATCGACTGAGATTGCCTTGTCAAACGCAAACAAAGTCAAATCACCCAAAACTTGGAGAGTTTGTTGTAGACCTCAGAAACATAATTTTGTAGCCCATGATGGTTTTTGGATACCTCTTATGAGGTCTGAGATACGAGCATTGGAAGATCGCTGCCCAATCATGCTTAGTGCACCTTGGGGACACTTGGGTCAAGCGTGGTCGCAAGCATTCCAGTGACTCCGTGGGTGGAATGGTTTTGTCACTAGCATTTACCCGGCCAACCAGAGCCAATGGAATAGAAAATTCAATGCCAAGATGGACCATTTTAAAGATATACTAGGAAGCTACTTTCAACTGATCCTCATTGCAAGTTTTGGCATCCACTAAGATTGCCTTTCCAAATGAAAACAAAGTTGAATCGCCAAAAACTGAGAGAGTTTTTTTTAGACCTCAAAAACACGACCTCGTATCCCTTGATGGTTTTTCAATACCTCTCACGAGGTCCAAGATACGAGCCTTGGAAGATTCCTACCCAATCGTGCTTAGTGCACCTTGTGGACACTTGGGTTAAGCGTGGTCGTGAGAATTCTAGTGACTTCATGGGTGGAATGAGGTTGGTAGTAGTGTCTACCAGCCAACTGGAGCTCATGGAACCAACAGTTAGATTCCAGGATGGACAGTTTGAAAGATACACTGCGAAGCTACTTTCAACTGACCCTCATTACAAGTTTTGGCATCGACTGAGATTGCCTTGCCAAATAGAAACAAAGTTCAATCGCCCAAAACTGAGAGAGGTTTTTGTAGACCTTAGAAAAATGATCCCGTAGCCCTTGACAGTTTGTCTATACCTCTCAAGAGGTCCAAGATTCAAGCCTTGGAAGATCACTACCCAATCTTGCTTAGTGCACCTTGGGGACACTTCGGTCGAGCGTGGTCGTGAGAGTTCCAGTGACTCCGTGGGTGGAATGGGTTTTTCACTGGCGTATAACTGGGCAACGAGACTAGATGGAAGAGGCAGTTTGATTCCAGGATGGATAGTTTGAAAGATACACTACAAAGCTACTTTCAAATGACCCTCATTGCAAGTTTTGGCATCAACTAAGATTGCCTTGTAAAATGGAAATGAAGTCAAATTTCCCAAAATTGAGAGAGGTTTTTGTAGACCTTGGCAAAAAAATCCTGTATCCCTTGATGGTTTTTTGGTACCTCTCACGAGGTCCGAGATATGAGCCTCAGAAGATTGATGCCAAATCTTGCTTAGTGCACCTTGGGGACACTTGGGTCAAGCGTGGTCGCGAGCATTCTAGTGACTCCGTGGGTGGAATGAGTTTGTCACTGGCATTCTCCTAGCCAAATGGAGCTGATGGAATAGATGGTTTGATTCCATGATGGACTATTTGAAAGATACACTACGAAGCTACTTTCAACTGACCCTCATTGCAAGTTTTGGCATCGACTGAGATTGCCTTGCCAAACAGAAATGAAGTCGAATCACCCAAAAAAAAGAGATGATTTTTTAGACCTGGGAAACACAATACCGTATCCCATGATAGTTTGTCAATGCCTCTCATGAGGTCTGAGATACGAGCATCGGAAGATTGCTGCCCAATCATTCTTAGTGCACCTTGGGGACACTTGGGTCGAGCGTGGTCACGAGCGTTCTAGTGAATCTATGGGTGGAATGCATTTTTCACTGTCATTTATATAGCCAACCAAAGTCAATGGAATAGATGGTTCAATTCCAGGATGGACGGTTTGAAAGATACACTACGAAGCTACTTTCAACTGACCCTCATTACAAGTTTTGGCATCGACTGAGATTGCCTTGTCAAACGGAAAAAAAGTCAAATCGCCCAAAACTGAGATAGGTTTTTGTAGACCTCAGAAACACAATCCCATAGCCCTTAACGATTTGTCAATACCTCTCAGGAGGTCCAAGATATGAGCCTTAGAAGATTTCTGCCCAATCATGTTTAGTGCACCTTGGGGACACTTGGATCAAGCATGGTTGCGAGCGTTCCATTGATTTCATGGGTGGAATGGGGTTGTCACTAGTGTTTACCCAGACAACCATAGCCAATGGAATAGATGCTTCAATGCCAGGATGGATGGTTTGAAAGATACACTGCGGAGCTACTTTCAACTGACCCTCACTGTAAGTTTTGGCATCGACTGAGATCGCCTTGCCAAACACAAACGAAGTCAAATCGCCCAAAACTAGGAGAGGTTGTTGTAGACCTCAAAAACATGATCTTGTATCCCTTGATTTTTTATTGATACCTCTAACAAGGTCCGAGATACAAACCTTGGAAAATTGCTGCCTAATCGTGCTTAGTGCACCTTGGGGATACTTGGGTTGAGTGTGGTCGCGAGCATTCCAGTGAATCCGTGGGTGGAATGGGGTTGTCATTATTGTTTAACAAGCCAACTGGAGCCGATGGAGCAGATGCTTTGATGCCAGGATGGACAATTTGAAAGATACACTACGAAGCTACTTTCAACTAACTGTGTACCCAAGGGATTCCTCTTTCTCAAAGAGGTCAAATGAATTCAAAATGACACAAGGTGAACCAAAAGACTTCCCAGGGTCCTAAAAAACTCCAAACAACTTGTCTTGACATGTTACAAGTGCATAATCTATGAATTTCAAAGACCAGATTTCGATTAAGGGTAAAGCAATTTTTGAAGGGAACAGTAACCCTTTACAAAATACTAAAGATAGACATATAGCAGAAAAAGAAAAGACTAATAGAAAAAATCAAATAGAACAGCTGAGGGAAAAGAAGATAATGCATATTGAACCCCACCAGCAAGAGCACCCTAGCAAAAGATGACAATAGAAAACCAGCCCCATCAATCAAGATAAGTCCTACTTCAAGATCTCAGCAGACTCATCCATCACAAATTTATATTTTTCGATGGCATCTTTGAGATCTTTAATATCTTTAGAGCTCCCCTGTTTCACTTTTTTGGCACTTGCCCTTGTAGAAAAGACCAGTTAGCAACTATTGGTGAAAATAATATCCTTAAAGCATTAGAAACAACTATCAAACTTGTAAGAATTCAAACCATGCAAACAACATAAGTAAATAATAAAAAACTATAAGTTTTCCATTGTACTACTTAGATCCCTTGTTGGCATTATTGGCCACCCATACATGATTGTTACAAATTGCCATTATAGGCTTCAAATGATCTCAATTAACCATTAAGGATTCTTTTGTCCTTCTATCTCTGATTGGATCCATGGTGACCCTAGGTGTCTTCATAGGTGCTCCTGTACAAGTTATAATCCACATTCAAAACCATTGAGACCTGTGACTACGCCTTGCATACTTGTAAAAAATATTTGTCTTGAAATCTAAAATAAAATCAGAAATATTGTATTCTTTTGGAATTAACTCACATCTAGAGCCTTCACCTCCACTCTTCAATGCATATTTCACTATTTCATATACCTTTTTTTGGACGAGTGTCTTTTCAAAATCGTGTTCCAAACTGGTGTATGTGTTCCAAGGCTTGCTTGCACACCTATCAAGAGACCTAGCTTGTCTCTATTAAGATCCTAATCTTCTCTAGGATATCCCAAAGGCTTAGATGATTAACTAAGGCCTTGTTTATCTCCTCTCCAAGAACCCAACCCTTTGTGCTTCACCTTGTAAGACTAACACCATGTAGATTCTTCACTTCTTCTCCTACACTTAGAAGGAACTAAGTGCCAACTTCACACTAGCATTCAATTTCATTACAGGGATGCTAAAGATGTAGGAAACCTTCCATATGTTCCCATTTGACTCCATTTAGAAAGGTCTTCTAGCCCTTTTCATTCGAGTTCAATTTTTAGACCCTAAGAAGCCTAATTAGGCCTAATTCCTTCTAGCCTTTTTCAGAGACCTTTTCCCAATTCTCACCAAAAATTTCCAAAGAACTTGAAAAAAAATCCCACATTCAGACACCCTTTTGGATTTTACAAAGGATTTTGAAATTTTTAGACTCCTAGGTCCTCCATACACAGGGTTCCTATTATCTAGGACTAATAGGGCTAAAAGCCCTAATTAGTAGGACCTTACTAATTTTTTTCTCAATGCTCAACCAAATGGATTGGTGAGTTCAAAACTCTCTCAATAGGGCATGATTTGATCATATCACACATAGTACTACACTTTCCCTATACTGTACTTTCCTTCCCCACATGAAATTCTCAATTCTTCACCTCCAAACCTCTAACCGAGCACTGTCAGCTCGCCTAGGGCTTGGTACTAAAAATAGCAACTTGACTCTTCATGACTCCTAACTCTAAATATGTATAGACCAATGAATCCCCTAACACATCCACCTAGCCTTACGAAGATCCCATGGTTATATTTCATGGGGGAGCCATGAAATGACAAACTGGTCAGGATAGGACCAGTGAACTCTCTAAACTGAAAACAATTTACTTAAGACCGTAAACTTACTCAAATCAACTAGCTTACTGAATGGAAAAGTCATAGATCTATCTTATGAACACAAAATAATCACTAAATCAAAGCATTTAATCCATATGATAGCACTGTTCCACTGAAAAGCTCAGGTTCTTCACAAAATTAGAGTTGTAGAGCTATATTCACTTATCAAAACTTGTTACAATGAATTCTCTTTTTATAGATTTGAGCCTCTCCATACATTAGATGCCATATTCCATGTTTTTAGGTCCTATTGGTTGATCTCCAACTCCTATCTTCTAGGGGGATCCTAAGTAACTGAGTTGCATGCAACATTTGCAATTATTGCAAATGTTGTCATGACAACATTGTAACAACTTTTGGCATCTTTGCCATTATGCCAACTTCCTAATTCTTAGGACCTCTAACCTCTATATTTCGAGGAACCAACTTCATTAATGGCCTCCAAGAATCTCTATTACAACATTTATGTGTTTAAGACACATTCAAAGCTCAAATCCACCATTGAAGGTTATGAATGGTTTATCCAACATAACAATGTCACGTATGTGTAAGGTATTCCATACATGTCATTATAGTTAATAAAGGTTGAATCATGTACCATTATTATTGTTTTAATTAACCACTTATATTTTTTGTTATATATTGATATGTGAGTTTTTATTACCACCATCAAATATTCTACCTCGCTCATACCGAGAATTATGTTTCACTATGAAGGATATTGTAATGGAGTACCAAGCAATAGATGCTTGTCCCAATGATCATATTATATATCATAAAGAACATTAATTTGCAACAGAATGCCCTAAATGTCATATGAATAGATATCAAAAAAACCAAATAACAAAAAAGGTGCCTTGTAAGGTTCTTCATTATAGTCCCATTATTCTACGCATGTAACAATTATTTAGATGCAGTAGCTTGGCACAATTTATGGATTACCATGCACGCAATAAAAGTTGAGATAAAATTATTCTAATGCCTGTAGATGGTTCGACATTCATTGACATAAAGGAAAAGTGGCCGCACTTTAAAGAAGAACCTTATAATCTCAGGCTTTCATTGGTAGTGGACAGTGTCAATCGATTTGGAGAGATGAGATATGCTTACTCACTGTGGCATATTTTTTTTTATCAATAATAACATTCCTCCATGGATGTCAATAAAGAAGGAGCACATTATGTTGAAAATAATTGTTCCATGTATTTTATCATTTAATAGTTATCTACATGTTATTATAAATCTTACAGTAAAATAGTCACAATAATTATGTAATGTTGTTAATTGAACTAGGTAAGTACTAGGTTAAAGATATGAATGTATATATTGAGCCTCTTATCAATGAGTTGTTAGAGTTATAGAATGTTGTCACTATGTATGACGTCTCTAGACCAATAGGATAAAGATAATTCCAATTCCATGCAATGCTTGTATGGACAATACATGATGCCCTGTGGCTAACACATTTTTGTGGTATGTTATCATGAATTCAAGTTGCACATGATAATTCTAATTATAAAAATAAACATATTTAATTTAATTATATCATTATCTTTTAGGACTTCAAATGAAGGGAAAATTTGCATGTCTAGTTTGTGGTCCAAAGATGAAATCTCGTCATTCAAAAAGTTTAGGAAAGCATGTGTTTGCTGGGTATAGACACTTCCTCCACAGAAATCATAAGTATTGAAGTACAAAAAAACATATTTTTCAATGGGAAAGAAGAGACTACATCAAATCTACGAAGAGTGATACCTCACCTATGGAAGTTGGAATACAATAGAATTAATCGTCAAGGTAATGTCATTCCATCTAATGGTTTATGTTTGGAATTTATATTTTTCTATTGTGTTTTGTTTACTGATTATGTAATTGATGATCATGAAGGTCGTCAAGGAATTACTGACCCCCTTCCAAAGGGACTAAAAAGTTATCTTAGACAATTTAGTAGATTTACCTACTACGAGAAACTACAAATTGTGTATTTGTTTGATATTGTGCATATTGGATAGAATATAAAAGAGACATTATGAAAAATATTGGATGTAAGACATGGTAAAGAAAACATTGTCAAAATTTATAGTGACATTCATGAATCCAATCATGGAATGAAAAATTTTATTTAATCAAATAGAAATGGAGACCATATTAATACAAGTGCCCTTCCCTGGTTATTAACGAACAAGAAAAGAAATGCTATAAAATAATTTATATGAAAATATTTGATTTCCCACAGGATTTACTGTGAACATAAACAATCTCATATCAAATAAAAGTGAATTTGGGCTAGTGATGAAAATGCATGATTGGCATACCTTCATCAAGGTAATTCATGTTCTTCTGTATTTACAATATATTTGTAAAATACATGTACGTTCCATTGTATTATGTTAGAAAATAATGAAATGATCAAATTATAATTGTTGCAGTATGTGCTACCTCTATCTCTCCCAGAGAACTTCAAAAATAATGCCAAACAAGTGATATATGGTCTTGGAAAATACATGAGGTAAGCAGCGTTATTTGTTCAATTTGTTATATATATTTATTATATTCACGATTTATTTTTCTTGTTATGTAATATACTGTATATTATTTTGTAAAGTCTCGTATTTATATATTTGTGTGTCTTGAATCTCTTGTAGGTGGTTGTCATCTAAATAAATTCATAAAGAAGATATAAAATATTGAAAAAGAAAAATACCTCATCTAATGTGTGAAATGCAAAAGTGTCTACCTTCAACTTTTTTCAATACACAAGAGCACTACCTCATACACCAATTTGAGGAGATTGAATTGTGTGGACCTATAAACACTAGGTCAATGGAGATGGTTGAACTGTAGTTGAAATATTTGAGGGCTTTAGTTTGACAAAGAGCACATCCTGAGGGTTCTATGGTGGAGGGATATATGGTATACCAGAATATGGTGTTCATTACTGAATATCTTTCTAAGTTTGCAGCAAAAATCTATGTAGATCGCATTTGGGATCCTGACCCCATTAACAAATTTGAAGGGGAGAACTTGATAGGGAAAGGTAGATTGAGGAAAATGAGAGTTAATTAATTATAAGATGTTATTGTAGTTAATTAATTATTAATATTTAAAATAAATTTCTTATAGGTCGTCTATTTAATTTTTGTACAGTTAGTTGAGTGGGATGCACTACATTTATATATTGCAAACAATCTTGATTGGATGACGATATGGATTGATCAATGTCAAAATTATGGTTTTACATTAACATGGTAAGGTGTGTCTTCATTGGTTAAAGAAGCTCAGATCATAATGGAGATTCTGATGTTACACAAAGGGAAATAGATTTAGAATATGGTTTAAGAGATAAACTTGTGTGTATAAATTTATTAACCACCCTTATGTTTATCAACTCATGATGCAATATTTTTACATGTTTGACATTTTATTTCACGTCAAACACCACAAAGCTATGTTCTGCAATGGTCATAAATTTTGCATCAAAAAGTTGGATGAAATGAAGAAAACTTGTGATTCTGGGATAATGACAGTCTTTCAAGTGACTAATATTTCATTTAGAAATGACTTACATCTTCGAGAGTCTCAAAATTGATACTATGGAATTTTGGATGATATATTTGAGTGTGATTTTAATTCCTTTAAATTAGTTGTCTTCATCATCAAATGGTATAGGCTATGACTTAATCAAAATGATCCTAATAGAACTATTACTGAACATGATAATGGATTTGCAATGGTTAATACAAGGTCATTTGAGCTAGTTGCAGACGAGACCTATGTTCTTCAAAGCTAATGTGAGAAGGTATTTTACTCAGAGGTTCCACATAAACTGGGTTGGTCATTTTTTGTTAGACATGATCCAAGAGGAAGGTTGATAAAATTTAAGGTGATGGAAGAAGAAGATACCGAAGAAGTATAAGATAATGTAGATGATAATCACAGTTGATAGATAGTTGATGATGTTCCTGACACACATTTTTCATGAAGAAGACAAAGATGATGACGGTGATGTTGCTACTGATGATGATGATGATGATGATGCTTCTAATGATGATGATGATGATGATGAAAACAATGACGATGATGATGATGGTGGTCATGAGGACGATGATGACGATGATCATGATGATGAGTTAGATGAAGAAGAAGATCAATGGCATTACTAAAATGTAGAGTTATGCGATCAATCCTTAATCTATTTAATATTGATTTCTTCATAGAAATATATTTGACTTATATGGTTACATAGTTGATTCATTACGTATAAAATTTCAATGACATTACATAATTAATTCATAATGTACCTTCTAATGTTTTAAATTCATATGTGATGCTTATGATGGATGTGATACATATGTAGTTATTGTTGTTGTTGATTTCATGTATATATTTATGTGATGCTGCTAGCTTTGGTGGAAACAGGTAATTGACTATAGACATAGTCAACCTAGCTTCTTTTGAGGATCCTTAATTTAGAGACAACATAAACTAAAGGTAAGAAACATAAAAAATATACAATGATTATTATGAATTATGCAAATTGTACTTCATGTTTTCTACTATGTGATTTTGAGTATATGTATCATAAAAAATTTAGCTAACATAAGATAATTGAATTACATATGAAGGAACCCGAACCCCTTTCATGAGCATCCTGCACAGTCTCATGGTTTGAAAGGTATAAGTCAATATGTACTCTATCGAGATAGTTTATTTAATGCATTTATCAATAGTAAGATTAATGACTTGTAAGACATCTCTCCCATTTGAAAAATATCTCTCATTACCAGTGAGGAAAATATAGGAATAGAAGATGAAAGTGGGACATGTAGTAGGTCAACTAGGGGTCAAAAGAATAGAAGGAAATTGAATAAATACATGAAATTTTTCCTTTCTAAAGGGGGTCATGTTCTTATGATGATGAGATCGAAGGTGATATCAAGGTGCCCTTGAGGTACCAACATCTACAAAAACAATGGGTACCCAATGAACTTCCTCCAATAAACACTTTTTTTTGCATTAACAAGAGGATATATCACATTACACCATCGTCGTTACATGGTTTGGGACTATTTTCCATGGACAACATAAAGGTATCTTACAACAAAATTTCTAAATTGATGGAGTTTGTCGGACCTTGTTATGATTACAAAAGTTTGATGCATATTGTTAAATATAAAAAAAGTATGCATAAGTATGCAATCTCAGAAAATTATATACAATAGAAAGACAATAGTCAAAGTAAAATAGTGGCTAGATATACATTAAGGGAAGGCTAAAAGAAACATATAATATTGCAGGTTTTATAAATAGTATGTGACCTGGGTCAACTATTAATTAATCCAATTGTATATTTGAGGTGCGCGAGGGAAATCATGTATTTGTATGTGCGATAAAATCAATACGTGCAGGGGGAGAGCTACTTATAGATTACAATTTGACTCACATAGATACAGACAAAGATACTATCATGGGGGTGTAGGTACGTACTATACACCATTTAAACCAACCTTTAATCATTGACTCCAAAACACCATTTTATTATTAAGTGTTTTTGCTAACATTTTTATATTTGATCTTTGTCACAGGGCCGCATGGAGCAACCATATAGAAGGGACACTGATGATACTCGAGGATCTTCTACCTACACTAATAGATTTGACCCCAAATTGTGACCAAACTTTTTGACCAACTTGCAAAATTGTTTTATTTGGTCGCATTATAAAAGTTAACTTTTCTTTTTTTTACTTTTATGCCCGTGTTGGTCAAAATTTTGACCAACACGTGCATAAAAATAAAAATAAAAGAAAATTTAACTTCATTTTACACTTCCTATTATATCTTTGGAGGCTGCGGTTGAAATTAATATGAAGGAAACGAGTTCGAACCCTTTCCAGAACAGAGTGGCCTCTGTTTAGTGGAGGAGAATATGGATGCAATGCTTTCCACTACTTTCTTTCTGCTAACACTTATAAACTTATTTGCATGTAAGTCAGACATATAATCATTTCTTCTCATTATTCTTTGCTAGCATAAGATTACTGATTTTTTTGATCTGCAGGTAAAGGAAGCGCAGAAAAGGCAAAACCCTTATTTGTTTTCGGAGATTCATACGCAGACACAGGAAACCATGATCCTTACGATCAAGCAGTAAATCAAGCATGGAGAAAACCGAACGGTTTAATTTGGCCTGGTTACCCAGCAGGCAGAGTTTC
>MU224337.1:33591-48553 GCA_018584345.1 Thuja plicata
TACTTTGACATGTATGTGCATATTTGAACCTTCCTATTCACTTTGTATGAGGAGTGTAATAACTTTATTTGAACTTTAGGATTCACTTGTGTGTGTTTGTAGTTTGGCATTATTGAACTTGGTATTTACTTTGTGAGTGTTTGATGTATTTTTTGTTAAACATGTTTGTATTTGATATGCTTAGATAAATTTCATGCGTGTGTGAATATATTTGCATGTTTATTTCATGTGTGGTTAAACTATGGGATGTACTCATTTTTTATTTGTGTGGAATATTGTGTAACTTGAAATTAATTTTATATAAAGTGTGTTTATATGTTTGTATGGTGTATGTTTTAACTTTGGCATGTCTGAACAAAGTCCTCTTGTTTTGTTTCTATGTGTGTGTGAATATATTTGCATGTTTATTTCATGTGTGGTTAAACTAGGTGATGTACTCATTTTTTATTTGTGTGGAATATTGTGTAACTTGAAATTAATTTTATATGAATTGTGTTTATATATTCGTATGGTGTATGTTTTAACTTTGTCATGTTTAAACAAATTCCCCTTGTTTTGTTTCTATGTGTGTGTTTGTATTTTAACCAACTTTTGAATTAACGTTTTGTAATGTATCTTTGAATTAACTTTGATTTTCACTTTGTGTGGTGTGTGCGTTTCAACTTCTTCGTGTTGGAGTTAATTTTTGGTAGTTACTTTATGTGGTGTTCAAACTAACTTTTCTTTTAAGATAAGGGTCATAAAGACAATTCTTTGTCAATATGAATTTATGACGAGGTAGAAATTAAATGAGTCCTTAAAGCTAAAGCTAGTGTCGGTATTTTAATTGGCTTATAGGTATGAGGGGCATAAATAATGTGGCACACCTATAATTTATTGGTGACACATTTTTTAGCAAGATTTTAGGGAGAGAGGTAAGGATCATAAAGATAATTCTTTGTCAATATGAATTGATGACGAGGTAGAAAGTAAATGAATCAAAATCAAGGATATATTTTTTGAAGGACTTTAGCTTGGATAAATTGAAGATACAAGGGACTCTATGTTTTGTGATGGCTAAGTTGCCATGAAAATACACAGGAATGCCTCTTTTGAATAAATCTTTGAGGCCTATTGATATCATATCCTGGAGATGTTGGTGACTTGGAAAGGGAAATGACTACGTGCCATTGAGATAAATACTCTAATGAAAGCTTGATAATCAAATAGGAAAAAGATGAATTTATTTGAAAAATAGAAATTAGTTCTCATTTAATTAAGCAAATAGTTAGAATTAGTAAATGGTAAATTAAGTGATAATAAGGTTCCAATTGATTTTACAATGCTAAGAGGGGGCTCAGATAGCATGACTTACTATCCATCTTATTTCCTTATTTTGGTTAAAGCCTTTGTCAAAATCCTTGATATATCTAGTGTGGGTAATTTAATTATCTTATAGGTATCAATGGACATAAATATTGTGCACAACCTACAATTAATTGGTGAAACTATTCTTTTCAACAAGACTTAAGGAAGAAAGGCAAGGGCCATAGAGATAATTATTTTTCATTATGAATTGGTGATAGCCTAGAAAGTCAACGAATCCAAATCAAGGATATACTTTTTTAAGGAATTTGTTTTGGATAAATTGAAGATACAAGGAAGTTCAAGTTTTGAAATGGGTAAGTTACCAAGAAAATACTCAAAAATGCCTATTTTGGATAGATCTTTGATTGTTGAATGGAGAATGTTACAAATCTTGTATTCAAGAGATGTTGGTATCTGGGAAATGAAAATTACTATATCTCATTGAAAGGATTACTCTGTTCAAAGCTTCATTTGTAGTTGTCCCTATATACATTATGTCAATGTTCCAAATTTTAAGTGAGGTTGCTTAGAATAAATTGAAGGTATTTAATGTTTATTTTTTTGTAGTAGTGAGAATCTTTTTGAATATAGTTTGGTCAAATGATATGAGGTGAAGAAGTCGGTGGTATTGGGAACTTTGGTGATTAGAAAGTGTAGAGACAAAAGGAAGGCTATGCGGGCTAAGTTGGTGCAGAGAATATATTAGTAGGGAAGTAAGCTATGGAGTAAAATAATTCAAGCCAAGTACTTCTACTATGATCCCAGCAATTTATTCTCAACACCAATATCATTTAAAGGGATCAAGCATAAGGAACTACTAGAAGGGTACATGAGAAAATTTTATCACTTGAAAAAATGAGTTTTTGAGAGAACGTTAGCTCAATCACAAGGCCTTCAAAGATAAATTAGTTCATTCCTCTTTGTTGTCCCATTTTGAAGTTATTGTGGGAGATATGGTAAAGAATTACTTAAAAGGTAGTCCCAAAAAGAGATGTGTAAGTGGTCGAAGACATTGTTGCTATAGCTAAAAAGTATATCTAGAAGTTCAAGAAAAGATTAATAAACAACCTATTAAACATATTTTTAAGATGGTAAGAATAAACTTCAGCTCAACAAGCATATTTGGTATAAAAGGGGAATTTTGAAGGAAAATTCCTTCCTAATAATATCTTGGAGGAGGTGGGATCTATATTGTGTTAGGAAACAACTTCTAGGAAAAAGGGTCCATCCAAGTGTTCTTTGTGCTTGGAAAATGAGGAAAGCAATGATTACTATTTTATTCATCAGAACATTTTTAGTCAAATTTGGTCTTTTTTCCTTAAGAGATGGGACTAGACTAGGTTTTATCAACTAATATTGTAAATCTATTGGAGTGAAGTCTTAAAATTATGAGGCTTAGATTGCATCTTGTCTCGCACTCTAGATTGACACTAATTGAGTGGAAGATTTGGCAAGGTAGAAATAGAATAATCCCTAAAGATGAAATGAAAAAGGTGTAAGGAGTATGGGATGCAGTGGATAGTGCAATATGTGATTTAAGCTAAATTTTGATGAAGAAACAAAAGGAAACATGCAAAGAGTTGGAGGATGGGGGATTTTTAGACTTTTAGGACTAGCCAATTAGTTTGTACACTCATGGCTTTAGTGTGGAAACAAAAATTCTCCTTGAAATTAGAGCAATATGATGGTGACTTGACATAAAGTGTGGAAGAAATTTTAGGTTGAAGGAGATACACAATTGGTGGTTAAGTCCATGAAGGGAGGGATAATCTCAAATTGGGAATAGTAGGGGTGATGATTGAGGTAGGTAGAATTTTTCTCTATGGATTTGAAGAATTTCCCTTACAAATGTAAAATAGCATTAGGGTTTGCCCTCCTGATAAGGGTCATGAGCAAATAAGATCAAAGAGAGGGTTGTTCAACTTGTTAATTATGCTATTAATCCTTCTTGCCTCTTTTTCTACCTACTGATCTTCTGAGTGACATGAAGAGGGACGTGATATTTGTACTCGTGTTGTGGGATTGTCCCTATGGAATAGTTGGAACCATCTTAGCAAGCAACGGTCAAGATTCGTGGGGTGCATGTGATGGAACCTACATTATAGCCACCTTTCCTATTTCTATTATGGAGATAGGTGGAGGAACATGGGGTTTGACCTATATATTAAATGGATTCTATTTTATGGCTTACTACAATGAGGGTGTCTTTTATCTATGTTCTATATAGGTACGTTGAGGAATAAAATTCACAACTGAAGGTTGTGAGGAATTATTAGGAGTGGGAGGTTGACTAAAATATGAATGCCTTTTCTTATCTATCATGGGGGTAGGCATAGGGATAGGAGTGGGATGTTATAGCTGGGTGACCAAAGGGGAAGCAATGATATGGGAAGAAGAAGGCGTTGAAAAAGAGGACCCAGATGACAACTTTAATTTTTATATGGTTTGATTAAAAGGTCATCGTAGAGTGGTAAGGGTCCTAAAGGCGAGGAAAAAAATTGATATAAATAAAATCCTTCACAAAATATTATTGGTTTGTATCTATTATGTTGGACGATATGCATTCCATTGTTATGTGGTAACTCAAGGCATTTGTGAATGAATGATGTGATTACTTTCATGCAATTAGCCATAGAATGCCCAATTCCACATGTAACTAGTTTGACGTAGGATGATAGAGAAGAGGGTATACATGTACTTTGGTTCAAATTCAACTGACAAAGCAAGAAAATTTTAAAGGAATAAGTAAGTCATTGTGATCTTCCTTACAGAAACCTTTGAATCATCTTACTTCTCTTGATAGAATTGCTTGATGTGAGGCTTTACTCTACAATAATATCAAACTTATTGGTAGGATTAACAAGAATCCCATAGATGGGATTCTTGTTAAATTGGATAGGAATATATGACCTTTTGTCTGGTGTATGTTTATAATTATTTACCTTCTCACTTTGAACCTATTTGGAATGGATGAGATCAGTAAATATGACCTTTTGTTTGATGTATGTTGATAATTAGTTCCTCAAAAATATTTATCGAATTGCAAGGAAATGAGGAAAACCAATTTAGTGTGGTGTCTTTTAGTAACCATGGGAAAAGCTTTACCATCAAACCACTCTAAAAGAGAAACTCTCCATAGAAAGTAGGTGAAAGTACAGACAGGTATTTTAGGATCTCCTTTTTAGTAATAGAGGGATACATTTGTAGTATGGAGGAACAAGGGGTTGAGTGATAGGTATGGAAGTGATTCTTTGTTATAGTTGGCCAATATTTTATATAAGTTAGTTTGTGATGAGATATATAGCATGCATGAAGGCGGTAGAAGTATTTGCATTAGATTATGCAAGAATAGTAGACTCAAGGGATTGTGATGTGCCAAAATTTCTTTTTTAGAAGATAAAAGTCAATACACTAGAAGGAGGTGGACATCTTTATATGGATGAACATATATATTTTTTCCAAGAGTACTAATCATTTATAGGATTTTCATTTATAATAATTGATTAAATTAAGAAAATATGTTGGCACTCTTTAATAAATGAGGTTATGTTGGCACTCTTTTATAAAGCGGAGACACTTATATTCGGGTTTTTGTCCTTGTGAGAAAATGAGGTTATGTCAATAAATGCACAAGTCAAAATAATGTACATTATAAAATACTCAAGGATACAAATTAGCACGCCTTACTCTAGACATCTATCCAAAGTTGAAGCATTTATGTATCCAAAGTTTATAAGTTGGCAAGTAATGATAAGAAATTAAGGCCTAGATAAGTTTCTAAATTGCACATTGATACCTTGATATATGATATAATTACTCTACTTTAGTAACTTAGACATAGCTTTCGGTTCAAACCTAAAAGTATTAGAAGGGAGGATTTAATGATATTATGTCTTTTGTTTAGGAAACATTGTATAGATTTTTGACAATTTTTACATATGAGGTTGAAGAGTGTTTTCTTTGGGATGAACTTTTAGAAGCAATAATTATATTTTATCTTCAATACTAGAATTTTAAGAGAGTCATTTGTTTCATTTTCTATGGAAAGTTTAGAGAAACGTGAGGTACTTAGTTGATCATTTTAGTAGAATGGAAAAAATAAATGGAATAGAGATATGAGGACTTGTAGATAATTCAAATTTGGTACAAAAATCTACTTAGTTTTAACACATCAATAAAAAGTCAATAATAAAAATTCTTTGACCATTCGCTAAAATATGGTTCACTTACTAGGTTATAGAAAACCTTGACTTTGAATTTTTTATATGTTATTATGTTTTTGAGTAATTTAAAATTATAGATTAATGCAAAGTAATGATTTTAGGTTTAATGGAGGGTGAAAGAATTTTCAATGAGTTGACTTTTTTTAATGTCATATTTAAAAATGAAGTTAAAATTTTAAGCATAATTTTTAGATTTTATATGATTATATGTTGGAGTAGAACTCTTTTGCCAAGAAAATAATCTGTGAAAACACCTTCATGAAAAGATATTTCACCAAAAAAATTGATGAAAACTATATTGAGATGCAAAAAATAAAGCACAAACCTTGCTTATAAAGGCAAGGAAGGTGAGTTGGTAATTAACCGACAATAAAATTGCAAAACTAAATATTAATAAATAAATTTTCTAAGTAAACTTAAGAATGAGTAAATGAAAATCTCATTTACTCTAACACCCCCCTTAAGTGCAACTTAGGGAGAAGATTATTATAAAATAATGAGCAAGCTACAATGTGGGTCCTGGCTACAAAACTATTTGGCACCCATGGACAATGCTAATGCAATGAAAATGCAAATAGAAATCTCCTATAAAGTGGAGAAAAGGAGAAAACCACATGGGAAAAAACACCTCTCCAAAAGAGAGAAACAAACAAGATGAATGGATGGAGGAGTCAATCACACCCCCAAGGACTACATACATCATATATAGAATCAAATAGCCCCCCATAGGAAGGAAGAAATGAGAGAACATAACCCCAACAATGAAGAAGCTCAATATCGAAGAAGGATGCTTGGAAACAAAAGATGATCCAATGCCTACAAGAAACACATCTCCTCTTAGGAAGAAATAAGTCCATTAAATGATGAAGAAACCTCTAAAAACTAGGTAGAAGTCTCCAAGCTTAAATAAGTCACTACATATGTATGAACAAAATCAACCAATGAATATAAAAAAGAAAGTGAATGTAGAAACTCATCAATATCAATCTTCGAAGATGTATCAACAATAGTTCTGTCAACAAAGAGGAGAGAAAGCCCTTGAAATATGTCTCCCAAATTTGCAAGATGAGACTCTATAAACAAGCCTGAAATACCTGCCAAATACTCATCCCACATAACAAGATCTAGAACACTATGATCAACCTACTAAATATAAGAAATTTCCAACTCTAAAGAAGTATATGGCGGAGGAGGAAGATCAGCAATATTCTCAATAACACCAAATTTCAAATCACTAAACTTCTCCTCACAAACTTGATTACCTTGGTGGAAGGGTGTGCACATCATCCAAAGGAGCACCATTATTAGGAGGAAAGTGAAAGAAAGAATATAGTCTAGATTCATTATCAACCACAACTGTAGTAATGATCTTTTTACTCTCCACATCTCTTATGAAGACATGGTCGAGAGTGAACTGAATTATCTTACCTTGGGTACCATCGGTAATTTGATAAATTGAAAGGAGGTTAGTGCTCAAGGAGGGTACACAAAGAAAATCATTGAATAATCCCTCAGGATAAAAAATAGTTCTATCACAAAAGAGGAGAGAAAACCCTTGAGATATGTCTCCCAAATTTGCAAGATGAGACTCCACAAAAAAGATTAAAATACTTGCCAAATACACATCCCACATAACAAGATCTAGAACAATATGATCAACTTTTTGAATAGAACAAATCTCCAACTCTACAGAAGTAGATGGTGGAGGAGGAAGATCATCAATATTCTCAATAACACCAAAGTTCAAATGACTAAAATTATCCTCACAAACTGGATTTACCCTTGGTGGAAGGTTGTGCACATCATCCAAAGGAGCACCATTATCAGGAAGAAAGTGAGAGAAATAATATAGTCTAGATGCATGATCAACCATACATGTAGCAATGATCTTTTTAGTATCCACATATATTATGAAGACATGATCAAGAGTGGGGACCATCAATATTTGATAAATTGAAAGGAGATTAATGGTCGAGGAGGGTACAAAAAGAACATCATTGAATGATCCCTCACCCATATCAATAGATCCTTCCACAAATTTTCATGTATGTATTGTTACCCATTAAAATGTTATATGAACTACAAGGCTCAAAAGTAGAAAATGTATCTAGAGAGGATGTCATATGGTGTGATGCATCAGAATCAAGAAGCCATCTACCATTTTTAGGAATAGTGGAAGCTAAGAGAGTATTATTTTACCGAAGATACAAATTTCTTGAATGTGCATATGAAGATGAAGAAGCTACCAATTTTGTTGTTGAAGAATAAGATTGGAGACACTAATGAGGGAAACCAAATATTGTGCTTTTGAAGAAGGTGTGAAATCTCATCAATCTTCTTAGTATAACACTTATGCTCATCATGTCCTTGTCTTTTGCAATTAACATGTTTGATCTTCTTCTTTTATGATGATTCCTCTTTAGAATAGGTCTTGGACACACGAGTAGACTATGAACGATGATCCTTAGCTCTCTCATCAAACTTAGAGTCCATATGTCTTTTCTTTTCCTTTCCACTTGAAGTGTTTAGATGTGGCTCCTTTGCAAGAAGTGCTTAATACTTCAAAGGCATTAATGCACCCATCTATGTAAACTTTGCTTGTTCCCTTGTGATTTGTGCTGCAAAACCATCAAGAGAAAGAATTTTGTGTGCACTACCTAGAACATCCATAGTAGCATAAAATGCCGAAAAAAATATGGAATAATCAGGATCAAGCTTAGAGAGAATAAAAAGTATCAACTACTCATCATCTTTTGTATTCCCACATTCAGACAACTACTTGCTAAGAGAATTAAATTTTGTTAAGAAATCTTGGATACGATCAAAATGTCTTGGATCAAGAGTCATTAGTTCATTCTCTAAATAAAATTTTCTTATTTCGTTTATCGTACCAAAGAGATTCTCCAAGGTGGTTCAAATCTAATTCAGAATCAAGATCTCTGAGAGCTTCCTCTATGTTGAGCTTGGGGTGCTTGGTGATCCTTGGTCTGGTAGTTTTGCGAAGAAAGGGAAGCCTAACTGCATACTGGCTTCGATCTTGGTACACCATGGTTTTTGTAGCCTATGCCCCCACCGAGTTTAAGAGGACCTTAGCCTAGTTTCTATTGTCTTCTATTATGTTATGCCACCTTAGAAGGAAGTGTAAATATCTAACCATCTCAGGCCATAGTTTTTCAAAGACCACTTTGTCCTTAATCTACAGAATTGGCCTTTTGGGAATATTGAGAAATTTCAGGCTGCCCACAGGCCACTTCATATAATATTTAGCATGGGGAATTTCCAGTTGATTTTTTATGCTCTCCACTACATCATCAAGACCCTTTAACCAAGTGTCGTCAAATATTGCAATGCACATATTTTTAATGTGCCAATATTTGATTTTTTCCTGAAAGGCCATTGCAATGAAGATGCCAATCACATCTCCATTGGTATGCAATCTCCTGTTGTAATCGAAGTCTCTTTCCCCAGTAATTTTCTTGACAACCAATCTGGATATGTCATCTATCTTCTTTAAGCTACTCCCCCATCGCTCTGGTTTCACCTTCCCTACAAAAGCCATTGGTCATTCTTCATATTTATGAAACAGGGTGATAGTTGTCTCCATTGTGATTAAAACTAGTTAGGGAAGGAGAGAAGAGGATTTCTATGAAAATGTGTCGTAATTGATCACAGACCAGAACAAGGGATTCTATAGTAACTTAGACTAGTGAATCTGAAATGTATCTGGAAAGTGCAAGATGGTTCTAGATATTTCTCTAGCCTATTGATTTAATGATGAGCGTAGAATGATGGGTAATGTTATGACATCAAGGATCATGATGTTAGGATGAAGATTCCAGATGTTGCATTAGGGAGGAAAATGTGGCTAAGTTTTGAAAAGGGTTTGAGGTGTCATAGTAAGGTTAATCTGTTAATAGTGTTGTCAAAATTTGTTCAATAGTTTTATTATATTCTGTGTTATTATTAATATATATTTTTTCTTTAAGTTCTACCTAAATTAGTTTCTTTTTTATAAAAACATGCTTGATGTTCTTGAGGTATCTTTGTTTCTGTTTGATATGTGAAAATGTCCTTGATGGAATAGATCATTATTATAATGGAGTTAAAGGACTATATTTATTACTTTCATCTTTTAAGATTATATTATTTATAGTTTAAATAATGAAAATAAAGAGTGTCATGGATCTAATTATAAATACTTATGTTAAATTGGGGTTAACCAAAATTATATCCTCCCCTTCAACCTCTATTAGCTATAGCGTATGCCTCTTTATTACCTTCTCAAAACATATGTTCAATTCTAGTTTCTTGGAACTTATCCACCAGATCAATTACTTCTTCAAGCTTTGAATTTAAGATCTAGTTTGGTGTGCTTCTTTTTCTTAGCACATTTAGGATTATTTCGGAACCCCCTTCAATGATTAACTTCCATACATTTTCTTTAATGCACAATTTCAAACCTTCACGTAGAGCATCTAGTTCCGCTAGGTTATTAGAATAAATTCCTAATGGCATTCCCCTTTTTACCAACTAATCACCATATTCATTTTGGATTATGCATCCTATACTCAATTTTTCTGGGGACATGATATCCCCAACAACAAATTCTACTCTGTAGTATATACGGTAAGTAAATTCTTTGTATATTTTGATTATTTTATTTCATTTTGTTGCTAAATGTAGTTTTTTTGGTTGAAATAGGGTTTTGTATTTATTTTTTTAATAATATATATGAAATCAAATTGAAATTTATATTTAATCAGGCACGACTGACAACAATGAAGAAAATAACCCTCCCGCACCAAATAACGATCCCCAAAATAATCCCCCATTTCAAAACCCTCGATCTTTAGAAGATTTGATACAAGATAATTTGAACACTATAAGAGGTTTCCAAAACACATATCATAATATACCTACATTAGGTCCCATGCTTTCCACCCTAAATGCTATTGTTGAAAAAATTGACACACTTACGCGGCAACATAATGCTGCTCTTCATTGGCATGATGATATGCATGCCCAATTTGATGATAGGCTTGACCATGATGGGGTTGCGGCCCTTAATATAACTAAATAAGATATATCCTCCCTTTTTGTGAATCCTAAAACCGGATTAAAAGTTGATGCCAAAAGGCCTAAATTATCAATAAAATCGTGCACAAACGATGCAATGCATACACAGTTTTGGCATCGCTGGTGGATGGTTTTTGATAAACCACCCCATACCAATTTGGAGCTCCCTTTCTATTTTATAAAAAAATTGTAGGCTGAGTTTGTGCTTGGTAAGAAAGTCAATTATTGGAGCATCAGGCCAGACATGGGCGTAGGCAGAGGAGCTCCTCAGACTAGGCCATTTTCCCAGCGCAAAAATGCAACTACCTTTGTGCCCCCCACTGATTCCACACCCCCTCCTCTAGTGCAACATCCCGATATCATTGTAGAAGCTACCTCACAGAGTATTAGGGCCATTCACATGCTGAGTGATCAGTTTATCATACAGACCAGGTCATTGTTGCCTCCTAGTATGGATGATGTTGGCGCATCGATATCTGGGAGTAGTTCACATGTATGTGTGCCCCATACTTGTATTATGTGCAAGAATTTGTGCCTCGAACCGCTTACTGATGCTGATACATATCAGTATGTTATTAATGAGGAGGATACAAGAGACATAGCTATGGACGCTGCAACACCTCATCGAGCATGTGTGTCTCATGAGAGTGTTGAGGAGGGGTATGCAGAGCCATGGACTCCTGTTGATACGGTAAGAGTAAACATTATAAATAAATTTGTCACGTGACTTAATTAATTTAAAAATAGTTTATTTATTTAGATTAATTTTAATGACTGCATGCACTTATGTATGTATATTTGGTCCATTTATGTTCAGTCGCTGATAGAGGAGGAGTTGAGATAGGTGGATGACTCCACACTTTCGGCCATTTCATTTGGCCTTGACACCTATATGGTATATTATAAATTATGTACCCATTAGCTTTTTTTATATCATTTGGTATATATGCTTAAATCTCTATCAATTAGAGCAATAAAATTCATACATTTACTAATATATTGTCATCTTATTGTACTCTTGCAGGTATCAGTTGATGTTAGTGGGAGGCATGAGGCGGTTCCTTCTTCATGTTTCAACAAAGGAAAGGTAATTAATTATTTAAGATTAATTATGCATACATATGTAGGTCACTTGTGTGTAGTAATAAATATTTTACATGCACTTTATTGTATAGGGTGTGGCTCTTGATGATGTCTCGACACAGGTTCGGGAGCCTAGGCTGACAGGCATCTCAATTAGGAGTGATAGCCTGATTGTACGTAGATTTGTACATATTTTTATTTGTATTTTGTAACTAGGGTTGTTATGATGAAGTAAATTTATGTATAATTGACTATCTTTTTGACTCTCATAGGTTACTCCCAGTGCGAGAGAGGTTCTACGAGAATCATTCATATCTTTGTTGACCCAGCCCACTAATCCAGAGGAGAGATTGGTGGACGTAAGTTTTAATTTTAGTTCAATTAATTTGTAATTTTATTATGCTATCATCCTATTTTGTAAATCTATTACTCTATGTTGCACTTTTGGCCCCTGCACCACTCTACTAATCTCATTATTGCAAATATATATTTATAGGTCGGAGATGGTATTGGCAGCATTGTCCCTTTGCTACCAAAGAATTATGTTAGGACACGTGATCATGGTAGGTGATCGAGAGGCCAGGTACAGATGTTTGTATTCATTTATAATTTATAATTAAATTAGTGTTTGAATTATGAATTATACATATGTACAAATCATATAAACTAAGTAATCTAACTTGGGATTGAACTCATTTTTTATGCAGGATCAATCAGAGCCAAATTGTTCTTCAAAGAGGCTACATTTTGATGATCCTCCTACGACATACGATGTAGTTCTAGTGGTGGTCATTTAGAGATGCCACTTGGCACATTTTGAGATGACATATATGCCACATTGTACACCTAGAAACATTGATTTTGTAGACATTTTGAAATGGCATGTGCCATATTTGTATATGGAGATACTTTTGATACTTTCTATATATAGAGCATTTTCATTTTTATGTTATATTTGTGTTATCTTTTATATACATATTTATTATTCATGTATATGGAATTGAATGGTGAAGTTATATCTTGACTATGATTATGATTGTTATATCTTGAAGTTATATTTTGAAGTTATATTTGATTATCATTATGATTTAAATTATATCTTGTTGAAGTTATATGTCAATTTGTTTGAATTTTTTATAATAGATGTAATAAATTACCAAGGTCACTCAAATTCTCCTTTTTTTTTGTAACAATACCCAAATCCTTCCTTCAATAGTACATCAACTTCTAGACTATTTTTGGTTCTTTCTCCAAAAATTTCAGCAACGACTATTTTTGGTTATTTTATCTAAATACTTCCAAAACTAATAAGTGTTTTAGATACCCTCTATCAAGTTATAAAACATATGTCGAACTCAACCCACATTGTTTTGTAACATCATGCTGAAAATTTGTTGTCCTCAGTCACATACCTTGGGGACACTTGGGTCGAGCATGGTCGCGAGTGTTCCAGTGAATCCATGGGTGGAATGGGTGTATCAGTAGCATTTACCCTGACAACCATAGCCAATGGAATAGATTGTTTGATGCTAAGATGAATAGTTTGAAAGATACACTATGGAGCTACTTTCAACTGACCCTCACTACAAGTTTTGACATCGACTGAGATTGCCTTGCCAAACGCAAACAATGTCAAATCACCCAAAACTGGGAGAGGTTGTTGTAGAACTCAGAAAAATGATCTTGTAGCCCCTGATGGTTTGTGGATACCTCTCATGAGGTCTGAGATACGAGCATTGGAAGATCATTGCCCAATCATGCTTAGTGCACCTTGGGGACACTTGGGTCAAGCGTGGTCGCAAGCTTTCCAGTGACTCTGTGGGTGGAATGGTTTTGTCACTGGCATTTACCTGACCAATTGGAGCCAATGGAATAGACAGTTCAATTCCAGGATGGACCATTTTAAAGATACACTACCAAGCTACTTTCAACTAATCCTCATTGTAAGTTTTCGCATCCACTAAGATTGCCTTTCCAAATGCAAAAAAAATTGAATCGCCCAAAACTAGGAGAGGTTTTTGTAGACCTCAGAAACACAATCTCATATCCCTTGATGGTTTTTCAATACCTCTCATGAGGTCTGAGATACGAGCCTTGGAAGATCGCTGCCCAATCATGCTTAGTGCACCTTGTGGACACTTGAGTCGAGCGTGGTCGTCAGAATTCCAGTGACTACATGGGTAGAATGGGGTTTTCACTGGTGTCTACCTAGCCAACTGGAGCTCATGGAATAGATGGTTCAATTCCAGGATGGATGGTTTGAAAGAAACACTGCGAAGCTACTTTCAACTGACCCTCATTACAAGTTTTGGCATCGACTGAGATTGCCTTGCCAAATGGAAACGAAGTTGAATCGCCCAAAACTGAGAGAGGTTTTTGTAGAGCTCAGAAACATGATCCCATAGCTCCTAATGGTTTGTCAATACCTCTCACAAGGGCTGAGATATGAGCCTTCAAAGATCACTGCCCAATCTTTCTTAGTGCACCTTGGGGACACTTGGGTCGAGCGTGGTCGCGATCATTCTAGTGACTCCATGGGTGGAATGGGTTTGACACTGGCGTATAATCAGGAAACAAGAGTAGATGGAATAGACGGTTTGATTATAGGATGGACGGTTTGAAAGATACACTACAAACCTACTTTCAAATGACCCTTACTGCAAGTTTTGGCATCGACTAAGATTGCCTTGCCAAACAGAAATGAAGTCGAATCACCCAAAACTGAGAGATTTTTTTGTAGACCTCAGCAACATGATCCTGTATCCCTTGATAGTTTGTTGATACCTCTCATGAGGTCTGAGATACGAGCCTCAGAAGACTGATGCCCAATCTTTCTTAGTGCACCTTGGGCACATTTGGGTCAAGCGTGGTCGCTTGCATTCCAGTGACTCCATGGGTGGAATGGGTTTGTCACTAGCATTTACCTAGCCAACTGGAGCTGATGGAATAGATGGTTTGATTCTAGGATGGACTATTTGAAAGATACACTATGAAGCTACTTTCAACTGACCCTCATTGCAAGTTTTGGCATCAACTGAGATTGCCTTGTCAAACAAAAACAAAGTCAAATCGCCCAAAATTGAGAGAGTTTTTTGTAGACCTCAAAAACACAATCCCGTAGCCCTTGATGATTTGTTGATACCTCTCAGGAGGTCAAAGATATGAGCCTCAAAAGATCGTTGCCCAATTGTGCTTAGTGCACCTTGGGGACACTTGGGTCAAGTGTGGTCGCG